>VWZD01007786.1:483633-555635 GCA_013396695.1 Sakesphorus luctuosus | reverse complement strand
GGGGGGGGGGGGGGGGGGTTGGTGGTGGTGGTGGGGAGGATGGTGTTGTAATTGAAGACTTTATGGAACAAAATCCTTTTGTGTAAACTTTCCATCACTGGTGTCAGACAGAGGCAGGGGAGTTTTTGTTTGTATTAAAAGAATGAGCAAAATTTCATCCATCTTTCTAGAGGTTCTCATAGTTTATAAACAGAACTAAAGTAAAATAATGAACCATCCCAGCTTTTCCTTTAAATTCTCATCAGAACTATTTTATGTGACACTGAAGCCAAATTTTGGCTTTGCATTCTATGCTTTTCCATCTTGGAATGCAAGGGCTGGGAGATAAAATGCCTATTCTTTCTTGGCTCCTCAGTGAAATCTGACTGTTTTCACTCAGTTTAAATTCTTTAACAATTGAAGAGTCTTAGTATTATTATTGTATCATAAAACTGGGAACACTGGTGAATGGGTTAACTGACTCACGCCTTGTGGAGCGTCCCACCACTAAGTGTACTGCCCAGAACGTGCGGCTTCCTGGCTTCATCACTCCTGCTATGGATATGGAGAGATGCTCTTCATGATTATCAGCAAAGACTACACAATGTATTTTGTGTGTGTCTAATAATAGCAGGCAATTGCTGTTACATAATTTTTTTTTTCATTTTTCAAGAGGTCATTTATTCAAATGCAAAAAAATTGGTAATTTTGTATTTCCTGAGAGATAGCTCCATTGTAGCTCATTCAGCAGTAGAGATCACTTAGGTGATGCTTAGATGCACATATATATATAGAAAATGTTTTTATTACATTTTAGATCCCTGTCCTAGTAGCTTTGGCTGGACTTCAAAACTGATCTGCCTCAGGTTCAGAGCCTGATATATCCTATTAAGGACAGTTGGCTAAAGAGAGTGCTTCTCGCTGACACAGAGGCTTAACAGATTAATGAATTAGTCTGTAATACCTTCTCCTTCTAAGGGCTGGTTCAAGTTCTACTGCTGTTACTTTGATTAGCACTATCTCCTCTGGTACTGAGCCAGGCAATTCTGTATATTGACTGTGCTGGCATTTCTTACTGCTATGAGAGAAGCAGAAAAAAAATTCTGCCCTATGAAGTTTGTATTGATCCAAAAGTACAATTGTAAACATAACCAAAAGAGCTGCATTCTGAAAGGAAAAAGAGGGCTGTTAATGGTGTGGAACAACCATTTATCCAGACCATCCTTCTTCCTTTAAATATATAACATTGCTGGTGTAAGTTGTTAAACATACTTTTTATCAGTATTAGTCCTCAAAAACTTGGTTGTTTTATGGCTTTATTGATATTACAAACCACAGTGGTTTATGTTATTAACTGCCCTCTGTTTACCTCAGGTTGTTAATTAGAGAGCCAGCCATTAAGTCCTGGCAACATGATTTCTGTAAGATTATTGCTAACATTTCTGCTGCAGTCAGGAGGGGTTTTCTGGCTTAGCTCAGCAATGAGGAAGTCTGTAGATGATCAAATACAAGTGCCACTGCAACTAATGGGAATTAATATGAAAGGCAAAATCTAATACAGAAATCTTCAACTCAATACTAAATGTTGGAAAAGAAAACAGGATTCCAGAGCACACAGCTCTGATTGTGACTGACCTACTCAAAATTATAAATGGCAAGCTGGGTGATACAATATCCCATTCTGCCTCACTTGAATTGTCATCTTTAATTAAAGAAGTTCTATGTCACGGATGACATTTCTCAGCAAAATGTCTCTCAGAGTGTTGGGGAGGGGAGGGAGAGGAAGACTGGGATCAGTGTTTTGGCTGCCTATTTGCTGTTTTCCCCATACAGACTTAAGTGGTCAGCATTGCAGCATTTAGAGATTGGCCCAAGCAATTCTCTTGGGCATTAACTGATCTTAGCTCCAAGACCAGGGTTTTGTGAATGCTTTAAGCAGACTTCCACTTAGGAGGCAGCCAATGCCTTGTACTATCACTCTGAAAAATGTTTTGGTCCTGAGAGCAGGATGTTATTCATAGATTCTGTGTTCAGTTGCTGGGAGGTAATGTACTGTTATCCCCATTATGCAGAGAGATTTGGGACCAAAATGACCATAATTTAATAAAATAGTTTCAGGCCTGGAGTTCTGTTAAACAGTGTATCAGGAGCCTAAATTTAGTGACTATTTTTAGGAAACTTTGTTTAATGTGTGGAGACATCTCAAATATCTTTAGCATATAAAGTTTCAGGTAGAAATGCTGTAATGAATGTAAAACTGTGCTCCTGGTCATGTGGGGTCACATCCTTACCTTTAGTGCAATGATTGCTTACCTTTTTTCAGAGGCTTTTTGAAGCTCCTAAAAGAAATATCTTTGTATTCCAGTCTTCTGTGGAGCTTGCAGTGCTGAATATGCTCAGAACAAGCCTGACTTATGTTGCATAAGACAACAGTGGTTCCTGCTGTCACATCCATTAATCAGTGATTGGATGAATCACCTGCATCCTTGGTTCCCTGGAGCCTAGTTGGACTGAGAGGCCCTCCAGATACACCACCCATGACTGTTCCCATAGCAAGGCTGCCTCAGTGCAGGTGGGGTAGAGTCCATCCCTCATCTTGAACATCAGCCACTACATAGGAGCCCATTAGACACAAACATTCACAAAACGAATGATGGAGATGTAATGAAACCTCCCCAGATGCCCCCTTACACCTAAATTCTTGTTCTTTACTATTAATTAAAACAGTAAAAAAAGAAATCAAAATTTAAAGAAACCATTTGCATCTGCATTAAACATGGAAGAATCTCTTCCATTTCATCAGTCAATCTATGTCACTAAAATTTTCTTAGAGAAATTAGTCAAGTCTTAATCTGAAAGACGATGATGACAGACAGCAGAATACGATTGTGATCTCTGAAGTAAAACACTCCACTGGGAAGAACTTTGGTTCATTGCTTGAAGAGAAGTGATTAATGGCAGTGTAAGGTCATACTCTTTACTCGGAGGAAGAAATGGCTCGATTTTTAGAGCATGAAGCCTTGGTCTACCTTTGCTCCAGCTGAAGTCAAACCACACACATTTTGTGATGCAAAGAGGTGAGTAAGGGGTGGAAAAATGTGGCATATGAGGGGATGCTGAAGGAACTGAGACTGTCCAGCATTGAGAAAAGAAGGCTCGGGGGATCTTACCAGTGTGTATAATTATCTAAAAGGGATAGAAGTTGAGCTGAAGATGGAGCCAAGCTCTTTTCAATGGTGCTCAATGACAGGACAAGAGGTAATTTGGCACAGCTGAAAAAAACCAAGAAATTACATTTAAATGAAAAAAGAAATTTTGCTGTGTGGGTGGTTGAACACTTGAACAGATTGTCCAGAAAGATTGTAGAGTTATTCAGAAGCCATCTGGAGATGGTCCATGAGCACCCTGCTCCAGCTGACACTGCTCTGAACAGGAGTGTTGGACTAAGTAATCTCCTGAGGTGTTCACCAGACTCAAAGATTCTATAGTTCTATCTAAAAATATTATATTTCCAATTATTTTGCAAGAAATTATATATTCTATCACAATAAACCATATACAGATAGACCTATTGTTTCTTGAAGATGACTCTCAATATTTATGTATTTATAGATGCTTTATTTACAGTTACATTTTATTTAAATAGATTTATTACATATTTTTATATACAGCTGCAATTATTTAAAGATATCTAAATGTGTGAAAACTCAGCATAAAATTAGTCTCAGCTAATAAAAAAGTTTCCTAAAATTTTTATATTATTCTTTCACCTGTTCTTCAGTCCAAAACCCGTTCAAATAAACAAAACATTAAATTCCCCTCCTAAAGAATCATGCCTTTATGTTTCCTCTGTTTTTCTTCTTCATTTTCTTCATTCTTCACCTTGACCTTCATCTCACTTTCTCCAAGAGCTCTGACTTCCATAACCTTATTTTATCCATTTGTAGCTCTTACTAAAACATAGATATTATAGCAGACAATATTTAAACACAACTGTATTATAGGAAAAAGTGAACACATTTTTGGTCCCAGAAATAAATAGTGGCAGGGAACTAAACTAATGTCCTGGTGCAGATTTTTAGAGGGCAAAATTGATCACTCTCCACTCCTCTACACAAAAAGAGCAACTGCATTGCAGAGACTGTGTGCAAAACGCCCCTGACTGTGCTTTGCCTTGTGCTGTCGCTGGTCTTGGGGGTTGTGTGGATGTCAGGGGTTCTGACATTGCAGCCTCTCTTTACCTGGAAGCATGTACAGCTGTCTGACAGCCTCTGTGCAGAGTGAGAAAGATTTGGTAAGGTTGGAGGTTTTTTCTTGTCCTTATGGTTTTTTGCTTCCTTTTATAGTCAGGGGCAGTAAAGCCTTGGAGGAACGATTCAGAAAGAGGCCGATAGCACATTGATGATGAGGAGTTATTTTTTCCTCATGACTAATCTTACCTGCTTCCTTAGGGTTTTAGAACACGAAAGATTTTGCTTCATAGCTGGATTGGTTTCCCCTTGTATTACAGCAATAGTTAAACACTTGCATTCATTTGTATTTCTAATTTCCATGATCTAGTTTCTGTTCAGCTCACTCACCTGTTGTGGAGACAGCCATATTTGGCATATTTGTTTTCTGTCATATCACAGTCTACTTTCCCTTGTTGCTTAATATAGTTCTCCAGCTTGTCATCATATTTTCTGTCTTCTGCGACCAGTGTTTGAATGTTCTTTACCTCTCATCAGTCTCAAATCCATCAGCTAGAAATGGAAGGTGTTGACAACATTTTCACTTATGCTCTTAAAGAATATTAAATCTTTTAGGAAACTGATCTGTTTCAAAAGTGGGCTGTTGGAAAACAAGCTATTATACATGTACAACTTAGCTTTAATTTTCTTTCCACCATTTTTCTGCTTAAGTCATTCTATTTGTTAATGCAACCAAATAAAATTGCAAATAAAATAAATTACACTGAAGATAAAATCACTGCTATAGATCTCATCGGTTCTCCAAAAGCATTGCTCAGTAAATGGCAATTTTTTTACTTTCCTGTCAGTTTAGAAAATAGCATCTATTAAAAGTTTCTAAAATACTGTTGATAAGGATGCTTATTCACAATCCAAAATGTGAAACATCAGCAGTCTTTATGTTTGCTATCCATGTTGTGAATCTTCAATATATCTCTGAAAGGCACATGCTGGTAAATATAGGCCCTTTGAAAGTTAAGGATATTGTCAGTACAATTCTCCTTTTTAAGGACTTGTTCTTCCAAGCTCAGTTTGTCTCCAATATTTATCTACTTTTACTCCAGCACATTTCTGTTCTGTCTATTCCTGCAATTTCCGAGTTATGTATCTTTCAATTCTTTCACTGACCTTATTTCAGAAAACATTTAAGGCCAAGATTAATCTTAGTCAGAGGTTCTTGAAATATGTTCAAAAGTTAATTATCTCTGTAAGAGCATTTTAAAGCAGAATTTTTCTAACAAGCAATCTGGTGTTTGCTGCCTGATACAGTGCCTTACATGCTTCTCACAGTGCCAGGCGAGGTCCATGCATATTCTTACGCTTCTAAACCCAGTTCACCATGTCATTATCTTCTAAAACTCACTTCTGTTCCATCACAATTTTTACAACTACTCCACTTCAAACTATGGAGATGTTTTCAGTAAATTGAAAATTGGCATAATTGGGTAAATTATTTTAACTTTTATCTTCTTTTTATTCCCCCACTTTAATTATGTCTGGGATTAGATAGAAGGCGTTGAGAACAGAGTGGTCTTTCTGTATGTTCCTTTGCAGTTTCAGCTTGTCATAAAAGCTGTAACAACTCCTTTCCCTTTTTATCCAATTGGGTTGCTTTAAAACTGGACATATATATTGTTTGCTATTTTTCCATAGGGGCTATAATTATGTAAGAGTTTAAATGCTGATCTTATTGGCATCATGGAGACACAGCAGAAAGACTCATATGTCTGAAGTGTTGAAATGGATACAAGCTCTTTAGGATGGGCAGGCAGGGGAGATGAGAAGGGGGTGTCACCCTCTGCCAATGATCAATTGGAGTGCATGGAGCTCTGTCTAGGAATGAATGAGGAATCAGCCAAGATCATATAGGTCAGGATTAAAGGAAGAGTGAGGACAGGTGACATTATAGTGATGTCTGCTATAGGCCACCTGACCAGGTAGACCAAGTAGATGAGTCCCTCTACGAACAGATAGGAGCACCCTCATGTTTGCAAGTTCTGGTCCTCCTGGGGCACTTCAACCATCCCAATGTTTGTTGGAGGGACAACACAGGGCTCAAGCAATTCAGGAGGGTCCTGGAATGTGCTGATAGTAATTTCCTTCTCCAAGCGATAAAGAAACCAGAGTTGAAATGCTATGCTGGACCTTGTTCTCACCTACAAGGAGAAGCTGGTGGAGAATGTGAATGTCCAGGGTAGCCTGGGCTACACTGGCAATGAAATGGTGGACTCCAAGATCATTAGGGCAATGGTAAGGATGCAAAACAAGCTCACTACCCTGGACTTCAACAGAGCAGATCTGGTGTCTTTGGTGATCTACTTGGTAGAGTAGCATAGGATGGAGCCCTGAAGGGAAGAGGGTGCCTAGAAAGCTGGTTAATATTCAAGGATAACCTCCTATAAGCTCAGGGATGATGCTGCCCCACAAAGGGGAAGTCAGGAGCATGGATGAACAAGGAGCTTCTGGACAAACACAAATACAAACACAAACAAACACAAACACAAAAAGAAAGCCTGCAGAGAATGGTAGCAAGGACATATATCTTGGGAGAAATACAGACCTATTGTCCAAGCAATCAGGGATCAAGTTAGGAAAATAAAAGTTCTGATAGAATTATATCTGGCCAGGGACACCACGGACAACACTAAAGCTTCTATAGGTACATCAGAGATAAAAGAAAGGACAGTCCCTCTCCAGAAGGAAACAGGAGAAGTGGTTACCTGGGACATGGAAAAGGCTGAGGTACTCACTGAGTTTTTTGGGATATATATGACCCAAGAAAAAAGTAATGAAAGGGACAATTTCTTTGATAGTCCAAAAAATGTAGTGAAGAGTAGTCTTGTGTATTGTTTATATGCATGAGATCTTGAGTCTCCTTTTTGTCTTGATGTTTGTAAAAAGTACTGAAGCTTTCCCCTTGGAAATAATGCAGGACTGCCACCTAACATGGGACCTGTGCACTGAGTGCAGGAGGTTGAATCAGATTCATGGCGTTGATGGGACTGCAGAAAGGATGTGATACAACAAAACATTCATAATTTCATGTGGTTCCACTATAACTTAAAAAAGGGCATGACCTTAAGGTCAATGTTTTGAAAGAAAGGGTTAGCTCGGCATCTTTACAGCAATTCCTCTGCCTACCAGTCTTTTCCATATATTTTGCAGTATGCATTAAGTTACTCTCTGGCTTCTTAACCATAAATGAAAAAGTCATTGCTTAAAAATAATAACTTTATAAATCTCTTCATATGGATAGACAGAATACCTATAATTTAGTAATAACACACCTACATTTCTGATAGATTTATTTGTTTTTTCCTTGACTTTTTCTTTCTCAAGCCAGGTAGAAACAAGAGAAAACCTGAGCTCATGAGGCATCAGTTCCTATTTTGCTGATCTGAATTTGGATAATTTTCATAAACTTTGACTGTTTATGCAAAGTGAACTTTTAATCTATTTCAGCTTAGTGTTGTGTTATTATGTGTCATCTTCCTGATTTTGAGGCTCTTTTTGATGTTCATGATAAAGTGTATTTGCTTGATGGAAATATTGGGAAATTTTCACTCTGTTTTCAATTAGAGATAAACAGGAATCAAACCTCTGGAACTCAGTATTTTTGAATTTTGAGGAAACTTAGATCAAAGCCAAAGCCTGAAACTCCCTCTCTTTTGGAAACTTTACTGTGTAAATAATGCATCCCTGCTTTTCAAAGTGATGATTGTCAGTGTGATTCCAATCAGTAGAAATATGAAAGACAAATTCTGGTGTTTTGTCCTGAAAAACGAGGATCTATTTTTTAAAAACTATTTTATATTAAAGTTTTTATTATGAAGCCAGCACTCAGAGATAGTTTCTAAGTAAATAGTGTAAGTAGCATCTGAATTGCAAGAGTTTCTAGAAGAGCTGAAGTGTGTGAAAAGTAGTTAGGACTTTTTCATTGCTACCCCTACATTTTCGGCAAAGATATAGATCCCTTTTCATCATATTCAGCAACAGAGAAGGGTTAGAACAGTGCAAATGATACAGGTACCATTTCTCCCTTTGATTAATTATAATTGTGTGACAAAATTGGTGAGTCAGTTTTGAAGAAGTCAGTCAGAAACTGGAAATCAAGGTCAGATGCAGAAAATATTTTTGAGTTTAGTATGAAAATATATACATATCATTTCTACAGAATTCCATTGGATCTGACCACCAGCATACACAAGATTGCCTTTCACATTTGTCTATGGACTTTCCCTACTAAGAAAAAAGTGGAAAACCATTCAAAAGGGTTATGTTTTACAGCACACAAATAGACATCAATATAAAAGAGAAACAATTTTAAGCATATGGCCATCCTACAAAAATTAGGAATTATGTATTTTTGAGTGTTGTCTACTGGTATATAAGTTATTGCCTGAGTCTTCACTTATGAGCTCTACAGAACTCTTGTAACCTTAAAGGGATCTGAAGAAAAGTCTTATGTCCTACATGATTCCTCTCTTTTTGAAATGGCAAGGAAAACTGATGGTTAGAGAAGTGGATATACCTCTTCCATGCCAACCCAAATTCTGTGGGGTGTAAAATTTTATAATTGTTGTGACCTGGTCAATTTAGAGGTTATGCGAATTAAACCTCATGTCTCTTTTAACAAACCAGAGTAAAATGTGAGAAAGTTTTTCCTGTTTTCTGCCCAAAACTTAGGGTTTTCAAATGTGTGGAATTTGATGGCAACTGAGGATATTGCTTGTAAAATATTCAGCTTCCTTCTTTTCTGAAGTGTTTCACGTCAAAGGAATAGAAGATAGATCAGGTGTCCCTTAGACAAGGAGGTTGTTTGGGGACACCAACTCATTAACATAGTAAAAAGAGCTTTAAACATATTTCAAAAGCCCACAGGGCAAAAGTCCAAAAGCAAATTAAAACCTAAACAGCAGCAACAACAATTATTGATCTAGTCATTTGGATGGAATCTGAAGATGAGCAGAAATCAGATATGCTGCTGGAGAGATAAGAATGAAAGTCAGAGGGCAAACTGCCGAGAATCTATGTGCAACATACAGGGATTCACTGGTTTAAAGATTCAAAAAATGATGACATAAAGAGTGTCTGATGATGAAACACAACATCAGACTAGAATGCTGGTTGCAGAAGAACACAGCCTGTATATGAGTCAAGTGAGGAAAAAAAGGCATAGGTGCTACTATATACATCAAAGACAGTCATAGAAATTGAATTGTATGGTCATTTAAGGTTTTTCCAGCTTTATTATTTTTTGCATTTTGTGCTTCTGTAAATCCACTTGAGCCATTAGGATTTGGTGAAAGCATGAAGTTCATATGCCTGTTATGTCTAACAATGTAAGCTTGATATTTGGGGTTTTGTTAGTTTCTTTTTTAAAATGAGGAAAATTTCTCCAGGGAATTCTATCGGCCTCATGGCATAAACAATTAAGCTGTTTTGATGTGATCCAGTAGAGGGCAATGACACCTATACACAGTAAGTGTGTTAGTACACCATTTGCAGTGTTATTATCCCAAGGTAACATGTTACTGTATATTTTTCCTCTCTGATGTACATATATGATATGCACTAATTAGGCCTAGGAGCCATGATGAGTCCATAGACTGTGGATAACTAGTTTAGCTTGAATAAGATAAGCTTGAAAATATTGCATGACTATAATTTTTATTATTGAAACTGTTGTAAATATTGCATATTGCTGGAAATGCTGCCCTGTGACTGAGCTAGCAGCAGCCTCCAATATCTAATTGTCTCCAGTGAAGTGGCTACATAAAAGCTGGAGAGGGGCTTTTGACAAGGGCATGTGGTGATAGGACAAGGAATAAAGACTTCAAGCTGAAAGAGGGCAGGCTATAGTTAGCTATAAGAAAGAAATTCTTTACTGTGAGGGTGGTGAGGCACTAGAATAGGTTACCAGGAGAAGTTTGGGTGCCCCATTCCTGGAAATGTTGAAGGCCAGGCTGGATGAGGCTCCGAGTAACCCAGTGTAGTGGAAGATTCTCTGCCCTTGGCAGAGAAGTTGGAACTAGATGACCTTCAAGGTCTCTTCCAACTCAAATCATTCTATGATTTTATGTTTTGTTTTGGTTTTTTTTGTCATTTATTTAGCATGGTCTGCCTCCTAAAGATTTCACCATTCAAATTCATCATAGATAGATGAGCATTAGGTAGAAAATATTTGAAGCAAGACAGACAGACAGTATTTGTCTATTACCCCTAATTGAAGGTACATTTTATAATTCAAGCCTTTGGCCTCTAATATGCCTTCATTTTGCCTTTCCTTGCCACATTAAATCCAAGATACATTCCAATCTCATCGGAACAGGTCCTCCTCTCTTGTAAGCTACTTACAGAGCAGGATCCTCCATCATACCTTCAAGGGAGTCAACATGGTAGTTTATGTATTTTATGTTGCTTGAAACTGTAATGAAGATATCAAGAGATTTTATATAGGAAGTTAAAAGTTCATCCAAATTCTCAAAGCTGTACATTATGTATTGATGTTTACATTATGATATGCTGACCGTTATTCAAGCTCTATGTTAAGAAGCTTGTACTGCATTATTGCATTCCAGTTCAATGACTGGATAAGTAAGTTTAGGAGGCCTAATTTAAGTGAATATTGTTGATGAATGTGCTTAACTTTGTATAGAAATGGATAAAAGGACAAGATATTTGACCTGAAGGTTTTGCAACACATTATTAGACAAGTATGATGAGAGGATGGAACAAGAGATTAGACAAATGGATTATGGGAAAACTTCAGAGGACTTGTCAAGAATCTGATCATATGATGACTCATCATGTACATGTGTTAACACTTCTTGATAAAGCAATCATATTTGAGAAGGCTCTTGTGATGTTTCAGCTGAAATGGGCTTTGGTGGAGGACTGAAGAAAGTCAGGCTTTGGGAGAATAGCATGAACCATTCAGGGTGTAGGTGAAAGAGATTTGGGGAGGTAGTAATTAATGGCTTGAACATAGTTTGCAAAGTCAAAAGGAAAATGTAAAGGCAATACAAAAGAAGACAAAATAAATGTGTCTCTTCTTGAACAGGCAGGGGTCACCAGTACGGAGGCCATACTGAAGAGAACGCAGCTGCGCTGGGCAGGGCATGTCTCCAGGATGGAGGATCACCACCTCCCGAAGATTGTGCTCTATGGTGAACTCACCACTGGCTGCCGCAAGAGAGGCGCCCCAAAGAGGAGATACAAGGACTCCCTGAAACAACACCTCAGCCTTGGCCATATTGACTGCCACCTATGGTCCATTCTGGCCTCTATTCGGGATTCATGGAGACACACCATTCACGATGCTGCTGCTTCCTTTGAGAACGCAGAGTCAGTCTCGAGGAGAAAAGACAACATAGAAAGAACAGTTCCTCACCGATATTGCCAAAGGAGACGTTCCACTGTGCTTTTTGCGACTTCACTTGCCTATCCCATATTGGCCTTTTTAGCCACCAGCATGCTTGCAGCAAGCGTGGGTAAAGCCCTTCCCAAATCTTTGTTCGTGAAGCCTAGTCATGATGAGGTTGAAAAAGTCTATGGATTTGCCTAAGATTCATTCTCAGGTTATCATTGCACTAAGACAAACCTGCTTCTTCTCCATCCCACAAAATTTGAATTATAACTCCTATCTGAACACTGAGAAAAAATAGAGGCATTTAGATGGGGTTTAGTAGAGGTTACCTCAAAAAAGAATGATTTGTCATACTGAATAAATAATTCTCTTATTATTAGCTGTGGGATAATTTTAATGCTTTTCAAGTAATGTGGGACTTTGGTGGTGGTGTTTTATTTTGCTTTTTTTTTCTATTGTGAGTACACTGAAGTAATTTCTGATCAGTCTTTTTAAGGTTTAAGATGCCTGTGAAATCAGTTTCTAGACTAGTCTGCTTTTGTTTGAAATGGGTAATATATACTTTAGTGTTTAAATAGAAATGAGTCAAGCAAATCATATGTTTGCTATTTACAGAAACTATTTTAAAGGTTTTGTGTGTTTTTTTGTTCTGTCTAAAGTTATATTAGAAAGAATTTCCACACAGCTACTGTGAACCTGAATAAAATCTGTAACGTCTCATCTAAATTTATCGTGAGTTTTTAACTATTTCATAGAAATCCAACATATTTTAATGGTGAAAACTAAGTCATGGCTCAGGATTTAAAGTGCTCTAAAAACTCAGGATGGTTTGAGAGTACCTGTATGTTATTCAAAACCCAACCACTTGAAAAAAGTCCATAACACTCCACAACATAACATTATTAGTAAATTAGAGGATGAGAGATTCTTGACTAGGAAGTCCTCTAGTCTTGAAGTAAACAGGCTGGTCTTTGGTCATGCTTAATATAACACACTGGGACAAGTTAGTCCTGTCAAGATATGCAAAATTATGGCAACAGAGATGTCCATTTTCTCTAAATTAGATATTCTTTGGATTTCATCATAGTGTCCTGCCTGCTTGTCTCTGATTTAAGTAGTGACATACTGAAAATCTTGTTGATTTGTGATAATGACAACATCGGCTTTTTGGCATATTGGTTTTGGTTTTATTCTTATTTTACCATTCATTTTTTTATGTCATGACTGTGCATATTCTTTTTCAGAGTAGGTGTGGATCATGTCTAAGTATCTTCATGTGCTGAGTTAAAGAAATGTGTTCCAGAAATTACATGGTTTTCTCATTTTAAGAATGAAAATGAGCTCTTTGGTGCCTGAAAATGTCTTGATTTTATTTAGACTTGTCAAGTTAATGATAACATAAAGGTTTGTTTAATGATGGATTTATGTTTTCTTCATAAACATCCTACAGTCACATTTCTCTGTCAATCCAAATACTGTGTGGGACATATTGACAAGATTTATCATTTCTGATCTATCTTTAGACTTTCACAGATATGAGATTTATACCATGAAGCAAAAAGGGTACAGTCTGTCTTAGCTCAGTTTATACCTTTTCATGTTGTTTTCTGGGAAATATCCCTATTGTCTCAAGTGTCATCCTATATGACTTCCAGTTTTGGAAACTCCATTCTCTTTGTTTTGTTGTGCATTAAGGGTTCCAAAGGCATGGCTCAGATTTCTAAGTCTTGCAAGACAAATATTGAATTCAGATTTTTCTAAGTAAAAAGCCCTTAAAATGTATTTATTTTTATGTTTAAATAAACACATATTTTGTTAATCATTTGGGATTTTGGTTTTTTATTTGCAAAATTTATACAATTGAACCTTCATATAAAATGACAAAATATGTGACTGTTTTTAAAAATTATTAGTTTTTTATAAATCTATAAAACTTTTTGTTATAAACTTTTATTAACAAAAGCAGTAGTTAACAGATATAAAAATAAGCAAGTTACATAACCATGTCAGGCTCCTGCAGTCTTTAGCTTTTCCCCACAAATGACATACACAACATTCTTGGCTGGAGCTTTATTCAAAACACATTTCAAAGACGCAACTGTAAAACATTAGATCCTTCCAAAGAGCAAATTGACTAATGGGAAGAAACACGACAGACCTGCTATGCAAGGCAAAAGAAGTCTTCATATAATCAAAATTGTAGTTTCCAAGAAAGCTATCAGCTATAGGATTCAGAAAGAGGCAATTCTCTAAAATTCACTTACTAACTTGGGTCAAACACAAATGGCTTTATGCAGTCCTTAGTCTTCCTGAGGACTAAAGGATATCCTTCCTTTGATTTATTCTGTTCATGTGCCTGGGGGGTATCTTCCCAAAGTACAACATCAGAGAAAATTATAGTCAACCTACAATTCGACTTCTGAATAAAGCTGCAGTCATCTCCTAGTCTAAGGAACATGTTCACACCCAAGAATGTTGGCAAACTGATGTTCTCGCATGAGGCAGACCGTCAGTTTCTAATGTTCAAATGCCTTCACATTTACTTTAGATCTGAGGTTAAATGTTGGTGCACACATATTCATTCAGAGTTGAAACAGCCTGCATAATAATTCTGAATTTTATCCTGCTTTCTGCCTCTTAATACTGATCTTTTAGAACTTATTTGACAGAGCTAATACATTAATATTGAGGGTAGGGAGAAGACTTCACAGATCAATCAGTTGAACACAACTCTGAATCTTCTCTACTTCTCTCAAATATTTCAGACCTTCCACTTGAACTTAATTAGTTTTCTGCATTTTAATTGCAGTGAGCATTGCTAGAGTTCATAAGTATTATTTGGACAGATTGATTTGGGGTAGGAAGTTGTGCAAAGGAGATTTGGGTATTAAACTGAGATTGGTGTCTTGATGAATAAAAATAATCTCCTTAAGGGAGTACTGAATTTTGTCACTAGAAGGCAATTAAGATTGATGAAGTATTGAAGAAAATTCGTGTATTTAGTAAATGCTGTAGAATTGTTGGGGTATTCTGTGTCATCACAGAAGAATGACCTTTGCTTGCTCAGCTACATTCTTTCTTTTGACCTATTAGTCAATCACCTAGCACTGATACACACTGTGATGCAAGTTTTCAACGGATCAAAAGGATAAAAGCCACTTTTTGATTATCATCTTATTCTAATGATTGTGTCTACTCACATGGAGACAATTAATAACAGTAGGCCTTGTGGAACATCATGCTGGGAAGATGTGTTAATGGAAAATTTCATAAGCCTCAAGGTTTTTGTTTATTTATTTTTGGGGTAGAATGGAAGAAGATGGGAAAAAAGGGAGTATTGTAAAGACAAAGAGCTTTTTATAAAATTGAACAATTAAATATCTTTGAATCCTATCAGAAAAAAATTTAGGATTTATGCTTGTGTAGTGATGACTATGACATTAAAATAAACAGTTTGGGTTTTGTTTCTGTCAGATGAAAATATTAAGTGTTATCTCTTGAAATGTTTTGGTTGTGGTGGTGAGATTGTATAAATGAAATACTTCTCAGATACATATTGGAATTTCTTCTCAAATTTAGTACTGTTTAGATGTAAAGAGCTGGCTTCAGCCTATCTCAATCTATGTGATTTAACTACCACAATCCAAATTTTTGGACTATATTTATAAATAATAATCGTAATCTGGCCAATGTCCTTTTTTCCATTGTTGCTGTTAAATACTGAGATGAAGTGGGAAGATTAAGGTCACCTCACATCCTCTAGGATCACACTGAGGTGGTACCACACTTTTGTTCACTTTTACAGAGACATGATCTATCTGCAAAAATAATGACAGAATGAGAATAAAGTCAGAATAGAATGTAACAATGCATGTATTTTACTTCAACTATTAAATGATTTTGCCAGTTTTCCTAGCTGCAGTAGGCACTGAGTTTGTCCAAAGTTCACAACAGCACTTTCCTCTTTGTAGATGACATTAGATCAGAAAGAATATCCAATTATCTGTGTTTAATTTCTCTTTAATTCTTTTATATAAATTGCTTTCTACCATTCTCCTTAACAGAAAATCACTGATTTGAAGAAGTACTACAAAGTAGCACCCACTGTAGAAAGGCATTTGAAAATATTGCAATCATATATGTCAAACTTGCTCCTGAAGCAAATATAAAAAGATGAGTTTCTTTCTTACTGATATTACTTCATTTAAGTTGATATTCATAGATATGATCAACATTTCCATACACCTAGTAATGAGCTAACTAACAAGACACCTACTGACTTGTCTTAAGACATTACATGTAAAAAGAAGTATTGAATACAAATCTCTTGTTCATAGTAAGTTGTGTTGCTGACTTTGTGTAGATAATGTGGAACAATGCAGAGCAGGTGTATGTTTATCAAATACCATGTCCTTCTTGAAGTCTTTGACAATGACAGTCCTTCAGTGAAGAAGGAAAAGTAGCCTGAGGAGTCTCTGCATGTGCCTTCGTGCTTGTCGGTGAAATTTCAGTTTCCTTAAAGGTTCATTTACACCATTCCCTTCAGCAGAGCATCTGATCTTATTCCAGTAGTGCATTAGGCAATATGAAAAGTATCTGTCACATTTTAGTTCCCTCTTCCTCTCCCCAGGGGAGAAAGGCTAAATGAATATAGATGCACAGGGATAAATTCAGACCTGCTGTAAGTAATTGTGATTCCATTGATGTCAGTGGAGTTGCACCCTACTACTTTTGATTTGAAACTGGAACAGAGAGCCACATTGTTCTTTGTAAAATAAAAATAAGCAGTATGTGAAGATGTTTCCAAACATTTCAATAATATTATCTAGGTCAGATTCTGATCCCAGTTAAAGTTAAATCCATTTGAGTTAATGACATTAAAAAACTGGAAATGCAATCAGCTCTTATACATACATACAGCTTACAAATCCCTGTGATTGTTAAACACACATTTCTAGATGTACAGAGATCAACATGCAAAACTGCAAGTTTGACCTTCTGTCTTTTAACAAATACATCATTTGGATGAAGTCTTTGGGTCAACCATCCTTTTCAGTTTTTGTGTACTCTATTTTCAATTGAAAATAGAAAATATTTTTTAACATAATTTTGCAGGTCAACTGCTTAGGATTTACTGTGGTCTTATGAACCACATATGTGGTACTGAACACAGTCTGAGGTTTACCAAGACAGTATATAACTTTGATTCAGTTCACATCTTGATGTGTTAGACCCTATTTCAGAATAAACAAACTATATATAATTGCCAAAACCACAGGTGCTTCTTTCTAATTTATCCCAGGAAATGACAGATTGAAAACATAGATAATCTTTAAAAAAAGTTCTTTGACATTAGGATACATATGAAAGTAAAACACATAAGGTGCTGTAAAGTAAGTCTGTGGGATTTCACTGTCATATGACTGAAGGCTTCCCAAAAAGGTTGGGTATGATGATGGCTTACTTTGTTAAGACAACAAAAAGTCATGATATTTTTCATCACCCTTGTGTGAGTTTTGAACTGACTTGACTAATGTACTGGATTAGTGAACTATATTTTACAAATAAAAAAGGTTTTTCTTCATGCATGATGTAGTCAGTAGACCTTTAAGATTTAGAAATATCCATCTTTTAGTCATCGATGAGAAGAATCACTCATTTATAATTACTTTTGTCTCTACTTCTTAAAAAGTGCATAAATTCTGATTTTGTTTAATTCCCTAGGAGAAAAGAGTAGGCAGTTTCTTTACTTTGTTTCTCTTCTTTCTCTTAGACTCATACACAGACCCTTCATCAAGCCATATTCCTTTTTATCATGATGACTTGCAAGTGGCAGGCCTGAACACTCATTGCTGGCCTTGCAGCCAGCCAGAGCTGTCAGCATGAAGCATGTCTTGCCATCGAACTTTCTTCCTTGAGCAGTCCCTCACAACAGCAGAGAATGAAGCTTCCCAACACTTCTGCATCTGAAGAAGAATTCTTGGTATGGTCCTGGTTATTGATGAGAGCTCTGTTTGTGTTTGGGCTAAAACACACTCAAAAACTGCTATTTGCACATTGCATTACAGAGTTAAGACCTTTTGACCAGTGCTTTCCAGATCTTAAATGCAAACATTTGTTGTTATGTTCCATCTCTGTATTGCCTCTGAAGGCTTCAGAAGCTCAGGAGCATGGTCTGGAGAGAGGTGCTCCCACGAGTTTGGAATGTTATGGATTTATTGTGGGTAGGTGTAGCCACAGAACAAAGATCTAATTCAATTTTCACTGCAGTAAGTGAAAATGTAATTTTAAAGGCCTTTGTTTTATAAACAGCACTTATTCATGTAGATACAACTGGAACACTGAAAGGTCTATTCGTAAGAGACTCAAAGAATTGACTCAAAGAATTCGTAAGCTCCAAGCTCCATTCCTGAGGATGACTTCCTGTGGAGATTCAAAAGATTTCTCTGGAGGTCTTTTGCAAGAGAAGACAATTTTTTTTTTTGAGATAAATGCTACATGGAGAAATTATAAATGGTTTGATGCTGGAGAAGAACAAGACAAATACTATCAATATGATTTCTGCCTTTTTGATGTTGACTCTGGGTGATTTGCACATTACAAGTTCCTGACTGAAATGTCTTGAGGTAATCTTTTCATGATTAATGCTACCATGTTTTCTAGAGACAGACATTTGGCACTTTGTCACACTCTTCCCTCACTTGTATTCTTAGATGTATGAAGATTTTTTTTGGTCTAATATGTTTTTAGTTACCTACTATGGAGGAATTCTTTGAATCCTATGTTGAACTATTATTGATCATAAAGGGTGGTCCTTTCTCTAGATTTTGGCTTTAGTCCTCTTAGCTGGGAGCAAGGCTTAATAAAATTGAAACAATAAATATCTTATATCTACATAACACTTGAATCCAAAAACAGTTTAAAAAGCAAGGATGAATTCATTTACCACTAAAATGCCAGCCACCTCTGGGGTGGAACACATGGTTCTTATTTTCACAGAGCTAAGCAGCTGTTTAACAGTACAAAACAACAGTACATTATAGTTTAAGTCATGAAATGAAGAATAATCCTGTATCCAATTGAAATGTAAGATTAAACTTTGATGGGGGGAAAATAATTACCCAAGTTGGTAAAACGATCAGAACAAAGACACTAACTCTGCTATTTTGGCACAGTGGGCCACAGAAACACTAAGGACTGAGTGTGGTAAGGGACATAATTTTTCATTACATCTAAGAAGTGTTATCTTCAGTTAGATTGAGTTTTCTGCAGTGAAGTGATTTCATGTTTAAAAATGTTAGTTCATTAATACTCAGCCTTTCTGTGGAAAGTTTTGACAGGAAAGGTTTTTTTGGAGTCTACTGTGGAATTTCTGATCAAAAAGATATTGAGCCAGTACCACTAGTAACCTGATTGTTATGCACATCTCCCAGGATGTGGGAGAATGAAATACAAGTTCCCATTTAGATTACTTTACAGCATAGACTTGGACCTGGGTTTCCTACATCCCAGAGGAAAGTCTTTAATTACTGGACTTGCAGCTATTCTGATCATGTTGTCTTCTTATTTTACCATGGAAATAATAATAAAAAAAATAAATTGAAAGGTCTTGGGTTTGGCTCAGTGTAGAATGTGAATTTTGCAATTTCAAAAACTTTCCTGGAACAGGAAAGTTATTTTCCACCCAGTTTACCTCCCGCTGTAATGTATTCCTTTGCAATATGACAAAAAGTCACTGAATTTACTGCAGTATTATCTTAGAGGGAAGACAATTGCTCTCTAATATTCATATGGGTTTATATTATCTTGTAATGTTTCTATACATTCAACTAGGTAGTCTATACATCAGGCTAGATCAACAGAAAATTTAATCTGGAACTGAGAAATTTTCTAGCAATTACAGAAATCTACTTTTAAAATACGCTTTCAATAAGAATAACATGAACAAGGACCTCTTTACAATAGCCACTAGGTGGGCATTACAAAACGGCAGTTATATACTCATTCCTGTAAGGATTAGTAACATGACCATGCCTGGCAGAGAGACCTTTCCACATTCTTTTCTTGTGGCCTGGTTAAGCAGGTAGAAGACACTTTTGTAGTTAAGATGCTGTCACTTGCTTTTGCTTTTGGCAATCACTTCCAGTAATGTTTATGTTCTTGTAGATGCCACTCCTGATACTGGTAAAATCCAGTATCTTTTGTCTATCAGGACAGTGAAAAATAGATTTAACACTGTTTACATGTTTCAAATACCTCCAGGTTACATGTCACAAAATTGTACCACTGATGAACAATGCTGGTTTGATTTTGTGATGATTCTTCCATTCTGTATCAATACACTGAGCCTTCAGATCTAATGAAGTCTATTGATTCCTGAAGATTTCTAATATTTATTAATCTGTCAAACTCTTTAGTTTCCCTTCCCTTACTGAAAGAGGTGGTATACAATTTTGAGGAAATGTCTACTACTTTCATCAATATCATTTCTCTGTGGTATATGGACACTAAAGGTGTTGAGCCCAGGAACTGAGAAGTCAATGAACCTATGTCACTAAGATTTGGATGAGCTTAAATTACTTGTGCAGTCCCATTGCCAAGGAAGCCTAGCATTGAAGAAACTTGAGTCTAAAGATTCCTCAAGTCTCTTGTTCACTTAGGGCCAAGTCAATGGGAGGCTAGTTTCCAACAAAATTAATCACTACATATTAATGGTTATGCAGAAAATGGAATTGTTTGGTCTTTGAGGAAGACGCTAACACTTTCTATTGTATTTGGACCACATAAAGAGGACCAATGTTTCTAAACAAGGTAGGACTAATGGTCTGG
The DNA here is from genome assembly GCA_013396695.1 of Sakesphorus luctuosus. NCBI lineage: Eukaryota > Metazoa > Chordata > Aves > Passeriformes > Thamnophilidae > Sakesphorus > Sakesphorus luctuosus. Next base: position 535,229 of record VWZD01007786.1, on the reverse strand, counting down.
GGTGTGAGGGAAAAAAGGCAAAACCCAGTAATGAGAAAAAAAATTGTCACAAAGATTAGTTAAAGAGCAACAACAACAATAACAAAATAATAGCAAACAGAGCTCCTCAACACAAATCTCATTTCTAGTCTGACGGGCTAGATACTGAGGCCTTTATAGTTAAATCAAATTAAATTGCACTCATCATGTATATACTCATATGCATACATAAATGCAACATGCATAAAAAGTCAATACCAACATAAAAATATATTAGATGTTCTTGTTAAGAGTAAACAAACATTGCCTTGTTTGGCAGAATTTTCAAATGCATATTGCTTCCTTTATTTATTTTTTTTATTACAATAAAAATGTGTTTTGTATTAAATCTATTGTTATAAAGAAATTAAGCCCTGAAATCTGCCAGCGTGGCTTTTCTTCCATAAAGTGAGGAAAAAAAGCCCTCCTGTTTTAGATACTTGAAAACATTCAAAATCTGAAAATGAAAAGACCAGCCTTTGCGTAGCAAATTACTCCATAAAAATAAAAAGAATTCTTCTGTGTGAACTTAAATGGTTTGAAAGCAGAACATAGCAGAAGAGAATAGCGTGCATGGCCATAAAGGAAAACAGAGGGTTTAAGTCAATCTTTACAGATGTATCGGAGCCATTCAGGAAGAAAAATAATAAAAAGTATATAAATTGGAGGCTATCTCACAGAGATTTGAGTCTGATTCCCTCTCTGCTGGGGCAAAGATTGTTTTCTTGAGCCTGCACTTGCAAAGAAAATTCCAAGAAAAGCCTTACAAAAAGTCTTTTCCTTGATCTGTTCCTTAACTTTGAGCAATATGGACACGATTTTATAGCCTTACATCTGTATTAAGGGGTATGACTTGCAAGACCTAAGCTTCCAAACTCTTCTGCTCAGAGCACTTACTTTCTCCTTTCATCCCCTGCTATGATTTAACCTACACTTTGTACTACACTTTACTATTCCCTTGTGTCCATCTACTTTTTTTCGCTATCATTAATTCTGTGTAGCAGGTTATATATAACTCAGTGATATCAAGTTGTGCTTGGGTTCTGTTCTTCAAGGTACTTTGTGAATTTCTAATACAAGATAATCCTTGCTCCAGAGATCAAAACAATAAAACCAATAGATGATTGGATGGAAGCTTGCAATCCTGCAAGATCTCACGTCCAAAATCCCAAGGGCAGCCAGTGGCAAAATCAGAAATGTCATCCTATCTCCAAGTCCCTGAACATGGTTTGCTGTCTCTTAGTCCCTGATTTCTCCTTTGTCCCTCATGAAATTTCTCAGAGGCTTCTGTAGCTGCCTCTGAACATTCAGGAGAGGTAGAACATCCAGGTATAAAGAGCCAGGTCACTTGTCAAAATAAAAATGGTCCAAGTGTTCAGAAAGTAAAGAATTATTGAGAGTAACAAATTAACAGGCATTTTTTAACTTTTTTTTTCTTTTGAGAGGTTATCATTGACTTGACTGATAACAGAAGGGGAGAGTTTTGAACATAATTTATTTGATCCTAACAAACATTTGACAAAATGATGGTCAGGGAGCTGGTAAGGTCACCCATGATGGCGTCAGTATCAGATAGGTGAAAAGATTTAATAATTAGATGTGGGGCAACATACAGATGGTGTAAATCTAAGTGAAGGAAAGGTTAGGAAGAAAGTTTTTTTAAAAAAAAGAAAACCCAGTATGGGCACTCACCATATTTAGAATAGAATTACTGAAAATTTTAAGTGACTGATCCATGGTATACTCTGCATTCGTTTTCCTGTGGCCTCACTTTTACACTAGACACTATTTTTGACATAATTGTTGTTGATTGTGGCAGGTCTGGGCTGTCATGTGGCTTTTTCATGTTTATTGTGGTGTTTTGAAATGGCTGGAGGTCCCACTCAGCAGAGGGGTTAAACATTTTTTTTTTGTATTTCAAAAGGTTCTGGCCAGAACCCCACCAAAATCTGTGTATTATGCTATAATGAAGCTATAGATATCTGAGTAAAATTATAAGAGACCTGTGGTTGCTTCAGACTGCCCAACCCAAGCTCTGCTTTCTGTCTAGGATATTTAGTAAGGCATCATAGTCAGGCTACCACCCATGTCTGTAGCAGACGGCACATTGTGAACTGATATTGGCAGTCATTGTATATTATTCTGCTTGCTTAGTAAGTTTGGAAGTCTGTCTGCTTTCAGCTGGTTGTCATCTCAGAGCTGAAAGCAGTCTTTGATGTTAGTCTGAAATGATGTATGTGTTCACAGCCCTTCATCTTTTGCAAAATGTTTTATCTGTGTCCACGCTGCAACTGTGCAAATATTGACCTGGAGTTTCTACTATCAGACTGGACCATACTATAAAAGGAACATCCGAAGGTCCTTATGTTTGAGGAAGCATAGAGATGCAGACAAGGACCTCTTAAGGGTTATCTTCCCACACAAGGTAAAGTATGGACTTTTAGAGTCTGTTGACTAGGCTGGTGGAAGATGAAGACACCATTGAGTTGAGCTTAGATGAATGGTTTTCAAGGATGGAAACACCAGTGGTAGGGAGAAGAGGTTATGGAATGGAGATTTAACCAGATGAAGGCACCTTCAGCATATCCTTGCAGATCTGATTATGGGGTAGCACAAAGGTGGCATAGAACCAAAATTTCCTTTACTTATGGGCAGAGTTTGAGATTGTCTTGGAAGTGAGGAAAGCATTCCTGAATAGGATTAGCCTGGCTCTGTTCTTGAACGGTTTTGTCCCAGACAATTCATAGGATGCTCTTTTTTTCATCTCACATAAGATGTCCACATGTATTATCCTTTGCAAGACAGAAGAAACGGAACTTAAATGAAATCCAGTCTCAAACACAATGGGGATGTTCTAGCGAGCATGGTGGCCCACCCAGATTGTGGAACTCTCTAGTTTGCAGTCAGAGGAACATACATTGGTATGGGAAATGTAAATTTTGATTAAACTGCTAAGGCCAAAGCCTTGCTGCTATTCAAGCTGGTGCAGGGACCTGGTAGATTCTTTACCTGGTCAATTTCATGCAGAAATTACAGAGTGAAAGTTTCAATCTGGCTTAATATCTCTCAAAGCTGATGACAAACATGAATGAGAACATATAATCTGGTAATTAGGTTAGCTGCTTTGGACTCTGGAAATGGATTGTGTTGAGTTTGCTACACATCCAGTGACTTGATTTTCCACCTCTTGGAAGTGACCTAAGCTGTAAGTCACCTTTAGATCATTTATACATATGCTTTTGTTATAGTTGTAAAAATGTCTTAAAGACATATTTTTCTTCCTGGTAGGGTCATTCCTAATACTTGCACTAATTTTGTCAACCTGATAGTGCCACACAGTGTGTGATTATTTGACCACTTCATCCTTGGATATAGCTCAAGACCTTGCTGGCTGGGTATGGAATTGATTACTCTTGCATGCACTGATAGCATTCAGGAGGAAAACAGCCAGTTTGCTATAGAATCTTGGTGCAAAGCAACAGAACTATAGAGTAATTTTGAATTAAAGAGAACACAGTGAAAAGGTGCTGCTGTGATGAAGGACACCACTTCCCCTTTGAGGAACAAGCAACGGGAAGATACACAGCTTACTAAAATATGACTTGGAACTCTCCTGGAAGTATTTTAAGCTGTCATTCCTTCTCTGTTGGGACAGGATCTGGAGAGCAAAGGTAATACTGTCATTTGTCTGAAGATATTAGAATTTCTTTTGTAAACTCTTCCAAAACAGCAATTTCACAAATTGTCTAAGAAGTGCCACAGATGAACAGAATTATTGCCTGTTAGGAACATGATACTTACTTGCTAGGAAAATAGCAGAGTGAGAGTACTAACAATTCTAGCTGAACATTCCTGGTGTATCCTGCTGCCTTCATAAAAACCATAAAAAGTACTTTGTGGGAAAGAAAAGAAGAAGGAGAAGAAACAGCAGAACAAAAAGTTTAGATGTCAATGTGCAGTTTTCCGGTTTGTTCTCCATGAGACTCCAGCATGATTAAGATGAGCAGTCACTCCTTGGACAGAAGGCAAACTTTTATAACCAGGCGGGACCCTGACATTCTGAGAGAAAACAATACTTTTGAAAAAGAAGCTTTGAGTCTGCATATGACATAACAAATGCCATCCAGCCATCCATTGTGACTTTTTAAAAACTATGACAGGTCAGCATACTTTGAGTTTTGAAAAATCTTGTAGTCATATACATGCACACATAAATACACACAAACACCTGAACATTTTGGTTTCTGGTTCTGTTTGTCCTAGTTTCATTAAGTTCTCTACTTGTGTGCTTTGCTTTGTGCCAGACTTACTAAAGATCCTTTGCCCAGGATTTTGAGAATAATTGAAAAAATCTGTCTAGGTACCTCGAATAAGCATGACTTACACATGCTCTTTTGTAATAATGCAGGTATTTTGTAAATCACGTTTTGAAAGGGGCTGAACATGCCCCAAAATTTGCAAAATTATTTGTCTTTGCTCATGTCACAGCTTCAATTCACTATTCACAGTTGGTGAAAATAACTTCCACCAAAGCGGATAAAGCTGCTTCAGTCTATACTCAGATGAGTGTTTTTATCATTATAGACTCCACTGGCAGCTATGAACATGACTAAAAATATGTGCATCCACATTATAAATCTCATTTCCCCAGTCTTTCTTTAGTCAATAGAGAGATGGTTTTATCTTGTGGGTGTTTCAGATCCTTTCAGTTTACTGTAGTGACTATCAAGAAGTTTAGTGGAACTAATGTCCTTATTTAAGGACAACAGCCATATATATGTCTGCAACTCGGTTATTTGAATTCTCCCCAGTGTTTGTTATTTCATTGCAACATATATTTCTTATTTTTCCCCCTTTATTTTATACTGAAATATAATTCCTTAGTTGTTAGACAAATATAATAGGACCTCATTACGTCCAATTTTCAAGGATAAGGTATCCACAAAAAGGATGTATCTGGAGTATATAAGAGAGTGTCAAGTTATATTTTCAGAAAGTTACTCCTCAGAAAGTACCAGAGGAGAATGATTTGAGAGAAGCAGTCAAATATGTCTCTTACATAGGTTCCATAGTAACTGGTTATAGATTTCTTTTATTTTCACCCTGCAAGACATCAGCAAGCTCACCAGCTATCCACAATATTTTTGAGAAGCCATCAAAGGCCAGCAAACAAATAACCACATTATTCAGATTAGCTCCCCAAGAAGAGAAAAAACAGCAATTTAACTATAGAGTTGAGAGTAACTGAGCAAGGATGCTGAGGTCATCTGAACAGCAAATTTAAACAATGCAATTATTTGGGTACATTGTAAAAGAACTACTTAGAATAAAACATTTTTATTAGCTGAATGCAACTAAATATGGTTTTAACCAATTCTAGTGAAATAAATTATTAATTTAAAAATCATGTAACTTTAAAAGTTTTCTGTGAAGGGTTTAATTGTAAATGAAGGTCTACAGCCAAAACATTATGTTTAAGTCCAGTTATCTTCAGCTTTTCACAACAACCTGCTCTGATTTTCAGGTTTATATTTGCTGTAGGTAGGATTCATGCAAACTTTGTAGGTCTGAAAATCAGCCCCCAAAAATATCCTGAGGTATTGAGAAAGCCAAAAATTGTGGATGAGAATTATAAAGAAGTGCAGGAACACTTGCAGTGCTTTATGGACCTAGTCATTCAATGAAAGCCAGACCTCTGATAATTTTTTTGCCCCCAAACTGCTTTTGGAGAAGCAGACACCTAGAAGTGAGGCTGACCAGTGGGTGCCACAATGTCTGAGCTCACTCCACATGTGCTGGCCTTTGAAACAGAAAGAGCAGGGCTCTCTGTACAGGCACATCTGATCAAGAGCATGGCTGCATGACCTGAACACACAAATGACATGGATACATCAGTTCTCTGCTGTGTCTGCACTAAACAGTGGCTGAGAGTCAGCACAGCTCTGCCAGCTCTGTGGAGACCCTTGACTTATGGAGGCATTCACTGTGACTTGGATGGGCCTGTTATCAATTGGATATGATAACCGGATAACCTGTCTTGGAGTGAAGTTGCTCTCCCAGTTTCTTTCTTTCCTTCTTATATAATGACTTAATCATCAGAGCATCAGCCTGGGGTGTCGAAGACCAAGATTAAATTTCTTCTTTTGTCTGAAACTGCCAGTTTCACATTCTGTATAACTGCTAAATCCAGGAGGCAAGAGTGTGTATCTCAAACGCACACATCCTCTCCATCCCTCTTCTTAAAACTGTAATGACCAAATATTTATAGACAACAGTATGAGCACCAAACTACATCCTTTTGGTGAAGATGCATGAGCTTGGATTCCATTAAATCTTAATTTAGAACACTTGCATGTAAGTCAAAACAAGGACTGAAATACAGATCTCTGCCTTGTCAGATGAGTTTCCCAAGTACACACCACTCTAATAGAGCCATAAGCACATACTCCTCCACTCTGTCCCATTGACTGCGTAATTATTCCATGCAAGTTTAAAGACTTTGAGCAGAAGAGGGCTGAGAATGTCTTGTTATAGACTATTTTATATCTTGGTCATTTACATATTCATTAAGAAGGGAGGAAATGGAGTTTGAAGTCTTCCTAGGCATGTCAAGTCCCTGAACTCACATCTTTCATATCTTAAGAAGGATCATTGCCACTAACCTACTCTATAACTTAACACTAAACCCCAGATACTATTTTTTGTCAAACCTAAATAGTATGTTGTGCTGGTTTAGAGGTAAACCAGCAGGAGAAATTAACTCAACACAAGAGAGATTATGAGTCAGATTCACAATTTAATAATAACAATACAGTAAATACCCTGACGAGAAGGGGAATTGCTGTCAACTCCCAGAACCCAGCTGTGTAACCCAGTGCCCTGGGGTACAAACCCAAAGGGGTTTGTTAGCCCTTGTGTGAGACCTGTGTGGTTCCCCCAAGTCCAAAGCAAAAAGAAGTGAAAAAACCTGTTGGTACAGGTGATGGCTGTGGTCTGGTCCGGAGCGGTGGTCTCCTCCTGTCGAGGTCCTGCTGCTCCTCTGGGTCCAACAAAAGGGTCCCCAGGTCTTCTTACCTACCCCTTTTTGTACCTTCAGGGAGCATCCAGTCCCTCCCCTGGGGCGGGGACTCACACAATGGGTGATTAACTCTGTGAGTCATGGGCTATTTTTGGACTGTTGATGGCCCATTAGCACCTACGCCCCCTCAGGCTGGGAGTGGAGGTGCTAACAACTCCCTGGGAAGCTGCTGCAAATGGGCCATTGACCTTGGGAATGAATAGATGGGGGTAGAATACATAGCTTTGGCCACCCCCACACAGTGACAACTGGTCTCACCTGCTGAACTAGGACATATGTATTCTTTGGGAATATCTTGGCTGCAGACCTTGCAGGTGAAATATTATGTTCATCACTGTCAAATTTTTGTGCATAACTGCCCTGGACTTGTGCAATTCTAAGTCTGTGCAGGTGTTTCAATATTGCACTGATACCCATAGCCTTGCAATATCTCCTAGGCCAAATATCTGTAGAGAGAGAATTAAAATTGAGTGTGTTTTGTGTTAAGTAGACATAGACACCAAAATCTTCGGGGGTGCGAGTCCTTCAGCTGGCATCAGCTCAATAAGGTGTATATTTTACAGCAGATAGTAAAGCTGCACTGCATACCAGTCCTCTGAATAGTGGCACAGAATCAGACATCAATTTAAGAGTAAAACAGATTTGTTTCAAATACTGGGCTAATATGATTTATTAAATAATCAGATGAATGTAGAAAATTAATGTTTCCAGGATAGGAAATGTTATTTATCAAATACTGAGTAATGAGAATACAACACATTTAGAAATTAATCTGATCATAAAAGAAAAGCTCAGCACACATACTAATTGCTGATAGTAAACTGCGATGACCCATGGTCCCACTCAATCCAGGAGGTGTTTTCAATATAAGAGGAAATAAATTGGATCTAAATGTGTTTTCATTTATGCGTGTGCAATACAGGAGACATTGCATTAAAAACGATGAAGCAAAGTGAACAGTGGTTTGAGATCAGAACACAATCCCTGAAGTGTTTTGCTATATCTAAGTCAGCCTGTATAAGAGAAAAGTGTTAAAAGGATCCCTCTTGAATAATATTATCCTTCATTTCTTCTTCTACATTAGTGTTACTTCAGATGCTATTATGGCAAAAGGAGTGTAAATAAAAATGTAACTTCAGGTCTACACCTGTAAGAGGTATGGCATAAGCTGAAAAAGGCTCAAAGTATAATAGAAAGAAAATTACATTCTTAAAAAAAAAAAGAAAGAAAAAGAAAAAATCTTATTTACAGACAGGCAGACTGAAATAATACTAGAATAAAAATATAGACCAATCTTTGTCAAATAGAGTAAAAATAGTTTAAATCTTAAAGACAGATTATTCAGCCTCTGCATTATGAAATGAGGATAGTAATCATCTTTTGCTTCAGCAGAAACTTCAGCCCAAATGAAGGATGACAAATGCCCTTCAGTGAGAACTTGCCTTTCTAAATGTTCACCAGTGGAGCATGGGAGTTGCTTTGACTTGAAACAAAGATGCTCCTGGCACAGGTACAAGCCTGTCCTTTTCCCTTCACAAAAGATTTTCAGACGCCAATTGATTCATTTGCCAGTGAGCATGCAGACAGGATAATGTATCTGACACATGCCTTTTCAATATCAAATAAACATACCTATTTTTTTCCAGCATAAAAAAAATAGTTGTCTGAGAAATAGGTGGATGATCAGACATCAACACTAAAATCTGAAATATCTTCATAATTTTGGGCTTACTTTGGTTCCAAAACCAGCAGAAAGCTCTGAGTCACAAGAATGCACAATGCTTTGAAGGCAATTAATCTTGTCAAATTTGTCATTCTTTTTAGCTAAAACTCCATTAAAAATTCAGTCTTTAAATTTGCTCCATTCTATGGTAAGCTTTTATGGAGGGAGTTGCACCTTAAATTGTATGTAAAATAGTTTCTTAATAGACAATGAATTCTTCTCCGCAAAACCTGAAGTGCATCAAAAAACTCCAAACTGGTGTGGACATTTCAACATGTTTTTAGTAACAAGTAGTGAAACACATTGTACAGCATACACATAAGAAGGCAGCATATCTTTTCCTCAACTCTTTCTGAGTTGTAAACTGTGAGTGAAAAGAAGATTGATGCTTTCCTTATTGTTAAGTTTCAACATTAAATATAGACATTGATTATGAAATCATTTAAATGATAAAGCACAGTTAGGATATTATGTTATGTCTTACTAAAATGTATTTGGCACGGTTTAAATTTAGTTTGCCAAGATATTTGCTCAAATATTAATGTCTGATGTACTGTGGACTCTGTAGTGGCTTTGCTTGGAAGCAGGGATAACAAACTTTCCAGGCTTTGATTACGTATTAACCAGTGGCTTGTAGAACAGATACTGATGGAAGTGATGAGAGCTTCTTAAATACAGATGCTTCCAAATACATAAAAATGATCCAATAGTCTGGAGATCTCCTGTAATTTCAGAAATATTTTGTAAAGCACAGTGAGACATTTGCCAAAGATTTAGACATTGACAAATAGTCTCCTTTGAGTGTGTGAGTTCACTGCTATTCAACCATTCAGCCAAGCCACTGGGAAACGGGGACTCTTCGTAAGCACTGGGGGCAATGGAACTGTTGGACTCATTTAGTCACGTTCAAAATGAGATCATGGGACTTGATCTTATTCAAAATACGATTATTTTTGGTTTGGGTGTGACTTGAGGTTTGAATGTCAGGAAATATGTTAAAAAAGGAGGGTGGAGGAGCAAAAACTAGGAATTTTGAAGTAGAATCAGAGAAAGACAAGACAATCAGCACAGAGGGCTGCATGTTGGTCTCTGCTTGCTGAGTCAAAAGTAAGTCTAAAAGTATCAAAAGAATAATACTCTTAATTAAATGCATTCCTTATACATAACGATGAACTTGCTTGCAGCTCTGGCGAATCTGGCCCCCTGCTGAGAACATGCCATCATCTAGGCCTTACCAATTTCATCTCATAGTCACATTTGTCTTTATAGCTACTGTTGTGTTTACAGCATAGATACTGCATAGACGAATACCTGGAGCTTCTCTGGCTTCTGTAGTTGCATCCTCTATTTAAACAACAGGCACTGATGTCTTCTCTCTGGTGACCAGTGACAGGACCCAAAGGAATGGCCTAAAGTTTTGTCAGGGGAGGTTTAGGTTGGATATTAGAAAAAAGTTCTTCACCCGGGGGGGAGATAACCACTGACACAGGCTCCACAGGGAAGTGGTAACAGCACCAAGCCTGGCAGAGTTCAAGAAGCATTTGGATGATACTCTCAGGCACATGGTGTGACTCTTGGGGATGGTCCTCTGCAGGGCTGAACTCAATGATCCTTGTGGGTCCCTTCCAACTCAGCAGATTATGTGACCCTGTGAACATCAAATGAGGTTTTAAAGGTTCTCACCCACCCACAAAAGTACCCCTATGCCAAAATCTGGAGGTGGTATAATATCCACTTAATTTTTAAAAGATTACACTGGTCTTGAAGTGGTCAGGCTTATTTTATTGTATGGTCTAATAATGGAGTCTTTTAGCTCTAGGGATCAAATCAAGGGGGAGGAAAATGAAACAAGTGCTTGGAGATTTGCTACCAAAGTAGAGGTTGGTCTTTGTGCAATTGAGGGAAACTCCATAGGCCAGGCACTCTAAAGTGAGATCCAGCCAACCAGGATGAGTCATTAGGGTTTTTTGTTGTTTTTGCCCTTGTTTGGGGTTTTTTTGTGTGTGTGTGTTTGTTTTTTTTTTTTTTTTATGACAGGTAAGCATATAAAAGAAGGGGAAAAAATGAAGAAAAGAAAATGCAGAGTCTAAGGATGATTAGATTGTTTTAGTGCTTTGATAGTCATCTTAAAAATCAGATTATTAAGAAATCTTATCATTTGAGGGAGATTTGATATGACTTGTAATTTCTTTCCATAAACAAATGTCTTTACTTTTTGGCCAGGTGTTTGGCAGTAGATCCACTGAGGGAAAAGTCACAGCTGGCTGATTCACGTTCTGTGGTGTTACACATTATTTTGACAGTCCAAGGAGGTGTTTTGTTTCACTGTGTTTTCTGTTCTTCACGTATTGCTGGCAGTCTGTGGTGGAAGGATCAGTGCAAATTCATAGCCCCACAGAGGACAGCTGATGCAGTGGCCCCCCACATTGAGAGGCACTGACAAAATTGCTTCATCCCGTAACGTTGTACCTCTCTCTTGCCAGACCTTCACCGCTCAGCAGCTAACATTCACTGAAGAGCAACAGGTAGGAAAATGTGAATGGTCACCAGGAGTATTGAGTATCATTGATAGGCATACCCCTAGTTCCTGCTGCGTATTTAATTGGCAGACAGTCCTCTCCTTCATGCAAGGTTACCTGCTGGAGGAATGTGCTGCTCCAGTGCTCCACTGCAGAGATGCAGTTTGACCTGCATCATCACCTGCTTGGGCTGGAACAGAAATGAGAAATGAAATGTCAAATAAAATCTGCAATTATGGCTTGAACACAACAGAATCCTGCAGGTCGGTGAACAATAGAGAGGCAAAAGAGAATGTTTTTGCTTTTCTAGTGGTGTGTGTAACTGACTGCTGAGGCTTTTGGGGGGGTGAATGTAGTAGGTACAGGGAAGGATCCACCACAACAGTCCATCCTGCTCCTTGTGGTGAGCTAGGCACAGCTCTTAGGATTTTGCCATCACCTACTACAGACTGCTGTGGCTTTGGTGAAGTCATATAACTTCATCATGTACTGACAGTAACACAGATCAATTAATAGAGATAACTTTGCATCTTTTAGCAAACTGTCATTTAAGTAGAGTATTGGAGTGAGGAGATGGAGAGATTTCCACTGACCTGCTTTTTGATGCTGTTTTGTCCTTTTTCCAAAGAAGTTACAACTTGTCATTTATAAATTATGTTTTGTATAGCCCAGAATTAATTATTTAAATTCCATTAACTTAATAATAGTATGTAATAAGTATGCTTGCACACCCTTTTGGCTTTTCTCTTTTTATTAAATTGGTGTTTTGATTGATTTGAGTTATTTTAGCACAGAGTAAAAGTGGGTCTAGGGCCAGAAGTCTGCAAAAACCTTACCATCCTTTATAAGCTCAGGATAATATTTTGTATTGAGAGTGAATATTCATAACAACCCCCTGCCACAAAGGAGGGAGCCCATTTGCTTTTCCCTTCTCTTCCAACTAACCCTTTTTCCTCCCCTGGTCTACCATCACTTTAATTTGTTCCTAACAATCTTCACATCTTTTCAAAGCCAGTTCTGTTCACCAAGCAAACTCATAAACTGTTCAGCTATTAAATTTTTTCTGATTGCATTTTTTCATGTGGGTTATTTTTCTACATGTGCAGAAACCCATAAGATAAGGAGCTAATGTATATTTCAAAAAACCAGTGGCTGGATGGTTGTGGAGCCAGCCACTGATTGTTGGCAATAACCAATGATCGTTGGTAAGAACCAAGGATTGTTGGCAGTAACACACTGTGGAAAAGAAGAAATTGTGGATGGAGAAAGGGGCCATGTGGTTGTCAGGCAGCACTTTTCTGGGGCAAACATTCTTATTCTAGTTCCTAGACATAAGCACAACAATGTAACAATGTCCAGTGCTAACTAAATTTCCTTCCTTCCTTCCTCTCTCTCTCTTTCTTTCTTTCTTTCTCTCTTTCTCTCTCTCTTTCTCTCTCTCTTTCTCTCTCTCTTTCTCTCTCTCTTTCTCTCTCTCTTTCTCTCTCTCTTTCTCTCTCTCTTTCTCTCTCTCTTTCTCTCTCTCTTTCTCTCTCTCTTTCTCTCTCTCTTTCTCTCTCTCTTTCTCTCTTTTCTTCTTTTGCTCATTCTCTTTAATGCAAGTCTTTCTTCCTTTCTTCCTTTTCACCTTGCCCTTTTATCCAAAACCCACTGCTGTGTGCTTATATAGTGTGTCAGGGCCTAATTACTGATTTTCATGCCAGATGTGTCATTTATTAATAAAACTTGATAAGATTTTGTGGACCCTTTGACTTTTGTTGTTGCTTTCAGCCATGATCAACTATAAATCTTGGGTACTCCCTTACCCTTAAGGGTGGGATCTCACAACAATGTTAGGGCTGAAATGATTTACAGAGGATCTGTTAACTGGCTGAGAGGATCTGCACAGGTAGCTGGAAGGTGCAGTTCAGGAGTGTGGAAGATGGGTAAAGAGGACTGACCTGGATCTCTCATTGGGCTGTGCCAATCCATGTGCACATGTTGGTCACAGTGTGTATAGTTTCATGATTAGTTACCAAAATTAATTCCCATGAATGCCAGCAGGACTCAAGTCAGCTTGACAATGGGATCTGAATGTTTTTTGAATTTAGATAATCACTGCTCGGTGTAATCTTAGCAAATTCTTTACCAGCTATTGTAATCTTCAAGTGCTTGAAAAGCAAGATAAATGGACAATGACAGTGGCAGAAACAGTCAGCTGGGCCCAAGTACAGGGCTAAATCAAAACCAAAGCAGGAACTGGGGGTGTTCTGGTCCGAAAGTGTGACTTTTATCAAGGGAAATCATACTGGCTTTGTTCTCTTGGTGAAAAGTCTGGCATGGACAATCAGGTAAGCAGCTTACATACAAAATTCAGCATTCCTATAGATTCCCTATCCTAATTTTTTTTTAATCTAGAATTGATCCCATATATTTAATGTTGTTGGGTCTTATATTTAGGGGACTCAATACACAACAGTGCTGATATGTCCATTCTGTAGGTTAGACACAGAAAGCATGTTTCTCTACCCTTTCACTGTTATAATTTCCCATGAGTTTATCTGTATGTATTCTCGAGCAAATGGTACTTTTCTTCCCACAAAATGACAGCAAAATTGTATTTATTTGGCACTTCAGAAGTTTCCAAGCCACTATATCAGGTTTAATAACAGTTTATGTTTAAATGCATACTGAAAATATCTGTGCTAAGCAATGTTCAATGTTGAGAAAAGACTTATCCTGAGGCTGGAATCTGTCCTGTTTGACTGTTATTGAAAAGGTATCAACACTACTGACCACAGGATTCCTTCACTGTCTTCTCCCTGGCTTTCCTACTTTCTTATTTTCTCTTTTTCTTCCTACTGCCACAATGGCATATGCTATAGTGGATTTGATCCTCAGCCTCTTCTGATAGACACTTTTCCAGTCCTGGTCTTAAAAAACACAGCAACAACAGTAAAAAAAGTCCTAGGTGACTACATTTGCTCAACTCCAGTGTGTTAAACACAATATACTGAGCTCTGTACAGAATTTATCAAAGCTCATTCCTGTGCAGGTTAATGTCCCAGCTGGGGAACTCAGATGAAAAGTGGATCTGACTACCAGCCTGCCAAGATGCTGTTTTGAAAGCATGAGCCTGCACAGCCCTTTGATGTCCCATACACTACAGCTTGGTTAGATACAGCTTGTGTAACTCTATAGATTTCCCCCTGAATTGAAAATACACCTCCATGGACATATACCTGAACTTGAGCAGCTTTGGGAAAAAAAAAAAAAGAAAAACCCTGAAAAAACCTAAACACAGAAACCAGAATTGTTCCTGGCCTTGGGATCTTCAGCTTGGCAAATGAGATAAAAAATCAGCACCTACTTTAGAAAACAATATTAATAATGAATTTCAGGAAAGCTGTCACACAGCCATAGTTTGATAACCCTATTTTGTTTTCAGAAGTGACATAACAAACCTTATTCTACTTGTATAACATCTAATTAAAGTACAAAGATAAATGGGGTTTAATGTTTTAATTAAAAACTCCCTACAAATATAATAGTTTTTTTCAGCTATGGCCAAAAAAGGAAAAACATTTTATATTTCACTTCTCACAGCCTTGCTGAAGTAATTAATTTTGAAAGTAAGAAGGTCCATTAGGGGAAGTGTATACACTGTTGTATTGCTTGTCTTGTAACATAAACAGAGAGCTTATTTGTTACAGTCAAGAAATAGTTCTTTTTTGGAGACATTTTCAGCCAGATGAATTATTTATTTGCTTCTATCAGTAATTTTAAATTAGGGTCCAGATCTCTTCGAAAAGACACACTTAATTTGTACTATTCCTGCTGCAGTTCTAAAGTCGAGGATATTAAGAATGCATTGAACTGTTTTCACGCATTCAGTTAGCTTCAGCCTGGCCAAGAGTTTTGCAGCAGGAATGCTGAGGCTTAGTCTAAATCCATTACCTGGTATTGTATCCCACATCTCACCCCATTCCTGGTTTCCTTGGTTCCTGGCTAGAGGGAACATGGCAGGTTGGAGACTGCTGATCTTGGCCTGAAGAACCCTAGAAGTTTTGGTGGGGGCTCGTGTCACTGTTGTGGGCAGATGAGCCCAAAGCCTTTGAGAAGTGGTGTGGAGCCAGACATGTTGTGGAGGAGCTGAGGAGGGACGGTGACCCCTGAGGCACAATCCTTCATGCAGATCTCCAGCACACAGGTTTGGGCAGGTAGGCTACGCTATCCTGTTGGTGCATCCAGCCAGTTCTGCAGGCTGGTGCAAGGGAAAGTGGATTAATGGTCTGGCACTTTTTCACTCCTTTGGGGTAATCTGAGAGCCCAGGAGAGAGTAAATCTGTTCTCATGACAGGACTTGCCCATTATCCACATTGCACATAGTAGCCACAGCCTCGACAGGGCTCCCTCAGCACAGATACAGCCCCCTGCTCACTGGAGCTGGAGGCAGTGGTCATGGGTAGGGCCTGTCCTGCTACAGGTTGTGATTTCCTGGGGGTCGCAGCTCTTGGCCAGGACTGATATTGGAGCCTCCACTACACTTGAACAGCATGTTGTGGGCTGCCAGCCTGCCTGTCTTGGTGCTCAGCCCACCTTAAAGCAGCTCTCCACTAAGCAGTGGAGACATGTTATTTTCTAGGTATAGGCAATTTATTTTCCAGAGAGAACAGTTGCATTTCTGTCTTGTATATAGGAAGGACATACTAGGAAGAGGAGGCCTCCATACTTCTCTTTCTTCACATACTTCTACAAGAACAAGAGATAATGTGCACTGTTAATGTTTTGTGAATTTCTCTGTTCTTCCCTACTCAGGTGGTTGATTCAACATCCCCTTAACAAAATGCTATGCATAAAATGTAAATCTTTGCAGTGTCTTTCCTGCATCTAATAAACATACAAATGTTTGAAGTTTTAAATAACCTAAGAAAGCTAAATTAATTTCTTTAATTTGCACTTCCAAAGGAAAAGAGTGCCTTCATGGCTAGAACATTTTCTTTTCTTTTTCCTTTTTCTTTTCTTTTCTTTTCTTTTCTTTTCTTTTCTTTTCTTTTCTTTTCTTTTCTTTTCTTTTCTTTTCTTTTCTTTTCTTTTCTTTTCTTTTCTTTTCTTTTCTTTTCTTTTCTTTTCTTTTCTCTTCTCTCTCTCTTTTCATCTTTTTTATTTTCGACTTTTTTATTTTCATCTTTTTTCTTTTCTTTTCTTTTTTCTGTTTTACTTTTTTATTTTCCTTTTCCTTTTCTTCTTTCTTTTTTCTTTTATTTTTTTACTTTCTTTTCTCAAGTATGAAGGGGATTTAATCTTTTTTTCGGGTTTAGAAAAGTAAGCTGCTCGAAATAGATGTGAGTAGTTCACAGGAAAGTGAATCCAGTCTCTGTTCTGTGGTGCTGAAACCTAGAGGCCTGGTAAACAGCAGATGACCATGTAGTTAACTATGCAAATGTAGAGCAACAAGCTAAATATTAAATGATATTTAAATTAGAACATAAATAAGGCTATGCATAATTTAACAGGAGGATGCCTTTGCAGTCAGAGCAGACAGGAGGTCAGTGACCCTTGATGATAGCTACTTCAAGTATTAATATTAAGTCTATATAATGAAGTGAGTCCTTGCACAAGGTTTATGCTCGCCCTGTATGGGGAAATAGGGCCACCATCCATTATGAATACAAGTGCAGAGTGTGTGGTTTGAATCTCCCCTATGTTTAATTTGATGATTAACCCGGCTTTCCACATTTGTATTCAGAGTTTGCTAATGTTATGCCTTTCATTAGAAAGACTATGATGAAAGTATTCCATGCATTGCTCCAGCAATGCTAGCTAATTCTAACCCAGGTAGAACTACCTTTTATCCTAAATATATCTAACACGACTTTCTTACAATAGTATTAAGGAACTTTATCAGGTTTTCAATTTGCATGTCCATCCCACAAGCACACCTCTTAGTGCTGCTTTTACTCTGTTACAAATGCTTGTCCCTGAAGTTAGGCATATTGACACTATCTGGCCTGCAGTGCACACTAAAGGTCTGCATTTTTATTGCTCAACAGTCAAACAGCTGAGAAGCAGTTAGAACATACTCCATTTTACAGTAATTCATTTCAGCCCTTGACAGATTGATTTCCATGGAGTTATTTGCTTCTTTCTGCACCCTATTTCATAACAATGCTTACTAGAATGATATATTGACTTAATGCCAAATTCTTTGATACCTTAATAGTTAAATTAACTTCAGGACATGAGGCTGACTTATTTTTTACCAGGTGTTTGGGGTGATGCTTTTCAATAATGAATGAACGGGGTCATGAACTAGTAGCACTTTGGTGCTTGTGCGTGCCAAAAATGTGCTTTCCCTAGGAGCATTCAAAGCAGACATAAACAAGCTGGATAATAACTCCTATTCAAAATAATCTCGTTTTTCTATGTGTAGCAAGGAGCAATCAAACAGGGCATCTACTTTGCAGATCTTCCCTATACCACTGATTTTTGGCTTCCTCATAATGTTCCCTCAGAATAATATGAACCCTTCCAAAACCAAAGTGTCCATGAAATCAGAATAGGGTAAATAGAGTTATGTGAATAATTGCCCTTGTAATCAACTGCTGACCTAGAAAAATAAAATTTATCTTACATAGACCTGAATATTTTTAATTGTTTTACCAAAATGAAAAAAATTTGCTTAGGTTCAAACAAAAATTTTCATTTACAATCCCTTGGTTTTTTCTCCTTAGTTAAAGAAGTAGATTAATTTCTTAATGAAATGTCAAAAATCAGAATTAAAAAGGTTGGGTTTGAACATAGGAAAACAATACATTTGCATTGTTTTAAAAATGGGCCTTTTGAAATTAAAAAAAAATGTAGCAAATTCAGGAGACTCAAGTGAGTTTCTGGTAGACAAAGGATGGAAGCAGGAAAAGATAATTACTGAATGGTCAGGCTAGATGTCTATGCTCTACAAGCAGAAAACAAAATTACTTATGTTATCAAAATGTACCATTTATGCGTCTATCTCAGATTAACAAGTTTTCTCTCTCAGTCTCCTACAAGTGCCCATTTAGTGATGTTGACATATCACTTCAATTTCCAGATAGCTGAGTGCAAGCTCAAGTAGCGTACCATTGCCTAACCCAAGGTTAGCACATGCATGCTGGGCACTTACTAAGAAAACTGTTCAGTAGCTGATGTTGCACTATAATTTTGAACCACCCACACGACCTTCCCTGTATGCTCTAAGGGCCACTTTGCACCATCAGCAATGCAAAGTGTAATAAGATGAACTGAAGAGTATTGGAGAATAAAAGTCTCAGCCAAGACCATTAGGTTTATTGAGCCCAATAAAATTTAGCATAGTGGTAGATACTGGTTCCTGGGCCACATTCAAGCTACAGTTCTGTCGAGAAAAAAAGAGTTAGCAGGTGAGTGAGATGACCATAAAATACATGAAGATAAACAAAGCCTCTCACAGTAGAGTGGAAGTACTTAGTTAGAACCATGGGACCATGGATCATAGAAGGGACTGTGCAGTTCTACTTCATGATCAAACCAGGAGTACCAACAGAACTCCAGAAAATGGCCCACACAGTTCATTAATACCTCCAGTGGTGAAATTCAGTCAAAGGCACAAAGAAGGAAGAAATGTGATATGTTTATCATATATAAGAAATTATAATATCTTTGATAACTTTTAAAACTCTACACTAAGAATAATCATCCTGTATCTTTGTCCACTTCAGCTGCCATTCCCTTAGACTTTGTAAACATTTATGTTTAATAAACTGGTTTCACTTTTTTAAATGTTAATCAGACATTATCTCCTATGTCTTCTTTAATGATGAAATCTGGCTGCTCAATCATGCCAATCCAAAATAGAATCTCAAACCAGGATTGGTGTGTCTCTGTAAAACCAGAATTCTATAATGAAAGGATTTCAGTTCTCAACTTTTATTTGCTCCTTAGCTCAATAAATTTTTTTATGCTGCAGAAGACTGATTTTGCTTTCAACCCTGGAGGGTCTTATGTTCAAAACCCCCCCACCTAAAAAGATGTGTTGTAGACAAAGAAGGTTAACCTACAAATGGACTACGGGACCTTCAAAAGTTCAATGAAAATCATGGCCATTTAACATTTGTAAAAATAAAATTATGGAAATCAAAACATCTGTGTATCCAGTGAAGAGGTATACTGTAAATACAACTTTTCAGGAAGAAAACCAAGGTACAAGTAGACATGCTGTGGTAGATATTTGTAAATGTCCAACATACCTTGTGAACAGATGGCCGAATGGAATACTGTATATATTTTAATACCATTCTTTTGAAATTATTGACATAATACACTAGTATTTATATTGTCAATATATAAGGATTGACTAATTTTTTAGGTGAGACAACTAAAGAATTATCCAGCTTGGGAGGGTTCTCTTGAGGTTGTCTGGCCAAGTTCAGCACAAGGCCAACTTACAAGAGGTTAGTGCTTCCTTTACTAGTCTTTTTGTCTCTAATGAGAAATATAAAACTAACATGAGACTAACTGATGCAGTGCTTGCAAAGCAAGCTGAACCAATAACCCTCTGCTCACTGTTGTGAGATCAGTTTACTGGGTCTTGTTATGGTGACATTTGATAAGACTGTGGTTTTGCAGCATAAGAAGGGAAAATGAACTGGGCCAGTTACTTTCCCTGCTTGCCACTCGTACCCCTACACACTCCCATGTAATCAATAATTCATGACTGCTTTGTTCCTGAAAGACAACTCAGCACTTGATTCTTCTCTAACACCTCATGCCATGAATCATCTTCCTTTTGGGAAGGTCTGGGGTATGGCATAAGCTTGCTTTCTTATGGAAATGACTTGGAGGAATAATGTCTTATAATCTGCTCTGATCTTTCCTGTTCACTGGGTCTTCTCAAAGCGTAAAACTCTGCCAGGATAGATTGTCTTTTTATCATTTTAGCCACCATTTTATTATTAAAGGAGGAGAGGTTAGATTATCTCAAGGAGTGGTCATTTGCAAAACCTTGGATTCCAGAGTGCACTTCTCTCCCCTATAGTAATATGGTTGCCATGCCCTAACTCCAAATGGCAGCAGATACTCTAAAATTTATTGGTTGCCTACCTACTCCTTCTCCTGAGTTAAATTACCTTCTCATTCAAGATAAAATAGGAGCCAAATCTTGGATTTATTTGGGATGGAATGAGAGAGTGTTGCCAATGTAATCTTGTCTTTGGATGACCTGATTATTTTCTTTTTAAACATGACACTGAAAATCAATCCCTGCCCCTGTATTGCAGACAGGTATATCCAATAGACTAACACACAATTAATAGACTTCCTGGTAAGTATACTGCATGGCCAGGATATTGGTATTATAATGCTCTGATTTCTTTTCAGTAGGGAGGCAATCATATTGACTAGATGAATAAATAAGTTCCTAAATTACTTTTTTTCCCCCTCAGACATTTGTCTGGCTTCATACTCTGTACTGTTCTGCTTATATTTCTACTCAGCATAGACACTTGAATTTCTTGAAAATTCCTGACTAAATGTAGAATTAACATGACATAGCCTCAACAGGTATTTCAGAAATAGGGTTTCTGTTTTCAGGTATCTTGTTTTGACATTTTGTTTTGTTTTTCAAAGATAAAAATGATCCCACGATACTTTTGAATTCAAGTGGCTTTTTGAGTGATTTTCTGCTCTGTTTCTGGTCTGGCCTTTAAAGCCATAACTGGTAGCCACTTCTAATTAAAAAAAAACCTGTTTGGAGTAGCTGTCACTGGAGACCACAGATACTGATTCAGGAGTAAGCTTACATGCAAGAAAACCAACTGCCCTCATTTTGTAGGTTAGAGACAAATACACTAATTGACTCTATTGTGTTGCATCTTATTAAACCCAGTTGACTTCCATGCACAGAACAGCTACAGAATCAGATGCTGTGTGCATTTAATTAATTAAATGTGATTATTTTGATTCATAGAAAAAAAATGCCCATCCATTGTTCTGAGTGCTTTCACATTAAACAATAAAACATTCTAAGGCTATTTTGCTTACCCTTTTTAACAGAGCTGTTAGCCATTAATGGGCATCACAGACTGACTCACTCATGAGGGAGCATTTTGTTAATGTAAAGTACAATCCTGTTCGAAAGTTCTGGTTTGTGGTTTTTATTTAATTATAAAAAACTATATATTATAGTTCCAGGAGGAACTAAAGAAGTAAAAAAAGGGTGTGGATTTGGGTGTTGGTATGCTTTTAAAACAGGTTCAAGCAGCCTGGATAACTTTGATTTTTCCTTTCAGCATTTTAATTTACATTAGTTGCTTATAAAAGCTTTTGATTAAATGAACCACTACTGTATTCTTATGCTCATCAGTCAGGTTTGTCTTGCTGTGCTGCATTTATGTTGTGACTCAGGCCAAACTGTCCAATGCAGAAAGAATGAAAAGAAATATGGTATTGCCATAAAAGGCTGAGCTAGCTTGTGCTTTGGTAATTTGTTTTCTGCAGTGGGTTTGACCATGGGCTAAGACAGTTTGTAGGTGATTTTCCACTGCCTTCTCACTTAGCTAAGGCACTGCAAAGCAGCTGGTGGTCTCATATCAAACAAAAATATTTTTGCAATCTTGCATGTAATATCAGCATCAATATCTGCATATTGAGCTCCTCTTATCCCCAGACTGAGCAACTGTAGGAGACCTCAGAGGGCACATGGCACTGAGAGAGGAGTAAGGCAGCCCCACCAGCACAGTCCTCCACAGGCAAAATCTGGGTTGCTATTACTATGACAAAGATTTGTCCAGACCTTTCCCTCATAGCTCTGACATAATTCAAATTGCCTAACAGCAATGACTGGCTTCATATTGGTGGCCTAGAAGTGGGGAAGAGAATTGTGTAAAGCTATACATTCATCAGGCAAACATACAGATACCCTGTTACTAATCCAAATAGCTATCAAGAGTTCATGAATATTATTTTATGTCCTGAGAATGTAATAATTTATGTTCTAAGGAACTAAAAAAAAAGCCTCTGTTCTTTTGTGTTTAGCGCTGAGCTGTTCTGAATGCCACAGGGAGAAAAGGGAGCCCAATGCTTAATCATACGTGTATTAGCTTGGTTGTACAGCTCAAGATTGTGTGTGTTGCAGCATTTTGCCTCAGAGTCACTGAGTATTTTATTAAGAACTGTCCTACGTAACACCAAGCTCTTATCATTAGGCATATACTTACTTATTACATTGAGCAGAGAACTAGGACTTCACTTATTCATCAAGATTTTCAAACTAGAAGTGTCCATCTCTCTTAAAAAGACATAAATGCCATATTTTAAGTTTTAAAATTTTCAAAGGGTTTTCTTTTACACAGCAGTATAATTTCTCAGATTTTATTTCAAGAAATATTCTATAGAATAGAATGGACTAGACCAGACTAGACTAGACTAATTTTAACATTGTGTGCTTAGAAACAGTTTTTTTCTACAGTCCTGTG
This sequence comes from Sakesphorus luctuosus, assembly GCA_013396695.1. Lineage (NCBI taxonomy): Eukaryota > Metazoa > Chordata > Aves > Passeriformes > Thamnophilidae > Sakesphorus > Sakesphorus luctuosus. The sequence goes on along the minus strand of VWZD01007786.1, from coordinate 512,423 downwards.
CTGGCCAGAAGTTCTGCCTGGATTAGGGGCATCATCCATGCAAGTGCTGCTGCAGCCCCACCTGAAACAGACTAGGATTTTTTTTTTCAAGATGCAATAATGACACTGGTACACAGGAAGGATATGGAAGACTATGGTTAGTGTTGTTCAGTCTTAAAAAACAATATTAGCATGGCTGATTGACAGTATCTCAAAGGCCGTAAGTCTGGAGTGAGTTCTGAAAAGGATTTTGAGGTTGAAACAAACACCTGGAGCATTTAATTTGTGTGAATGTTCAGTGAAAAATCAATTCTACCAAAAGGACATCTTGAATCAAGCTCACCAGTCGACCTTCAGTGCATACCACAGAGAAGCAAAGTTATTGGCTGGTGACTCTGTAAATATCTTTATTTCAGATTCAAAATGCATATTACTGTTCCTCCAGCAAAAAAATATAGAACTTTCATAGAAACTCTTCCCTCTTCAGCAGTTTAGTAGGTTTCTGTACCAATTGACAGAGGAAAGAAGGAGGCAGACACAAGGAGACTTATTACCCCTTAAACAATAATTGGAGTTAAAGAAACTGTGGCCTAAGCTTATGCAAGGTCAAACATCTGCAGAGAACTGGCAAAAGATGGTTAACCAAGTTTCTCTCCAAAAGAGAAGCTGTTTCAAAAAGTGACTCTGCAGAATTGTATTGTTGAGCATTTCATGTTTATCTTGTTTTGGAAAAGCTTTCTTCTGGCGGAGGAAATTTTAAGTATTCAGAGCCATGAAGCTTCTCCATGAGGAGCTGCATAAATGTACTTTCCCTCAGAAAACAGCACCAAGTAAAAGACATCTAGTTCCAGCAGAACTCTGCCTCACACTGACAACAAAATTATGCATCCTCTGCCAGGCTATTTGCAACAAGTCGATTTTAGGAATTAAAAGTAAAGTAAAATACATTAGTTCTGCCTTAATGCATTGAGTGTTTGGCAAATGAGTTTTCACTGCAGTCCAGAAGCCACTTCATCTCAAAGTCAACTGGGCACTTGTTTGACTTATTAATGTTTCTAGGTAGAGGGACAACAGGACACTGAGTTATTTTGTTTGTGCAGAACAAAATTTAATACTTTCCTGCATTTTTTGCCTAGTACAGACTTCTTTTAGTGGGAGGCTTACAGTATTTTTTTTAAATTTATTTTTACTGAGCTGGAAATATAACACAAAACACACTCTTCTGTGGTATCCCCAGTTCCCAGGAAGGCTAGGAAGCAAAGATCTGTTGCAAAATGCTTCCCATAGTGAAATTAGGGTACTTCCTTTGCAAGTTAGTCCTGGCTTTTTTATTAAGGGTTTTCTGGGTCTCAGAAAACAAACCTACCTTCATATGTGAGGTGTTATGCAAAACAAAAAGTCATCCTTTTCAATGCTGCTGTATACAATATTTCTTTTTCTTTGGCTGTGCTAGATGGTATTCTCAAGTGAATAAAGATTGTTTAATGGCCACCCAGAAGTTGCAAGTAATGTATCTAAATTATCTGTATTCAAAAAATATCTTTGTGTCCAAAATCTTACTTGTTTTTCCCAGTTTAATCAATTGGTCTTACTGCCTACTTTTCTATGCAAACTTTGTTTGAGAAGATGTTTGGAACAATTGGGAACAATTTGCAGTTCTGCAACTATGACTGGGTTAGGCACTTCTAAAGACTATCTGCTTCATCTTTTTGGACTTGGAAAACTTAAAAAAATATTTACTAGTCATGGTCAGCTGGCATTGTAATAGCTTCAACTTCATAATAGATACGAAATACAGCAATATGTTCTGATTTTTTTTTTCATTTTTTCCTGCTGAAGTTGAAAATAGGAAATTTTTAAAGAAATTAGAAAATTCTTCAAAAGTTGATTTCAACGGGATTATTTCGGAAAAACTGAAAATATGTGTTTCTGAAGTGAAGACTTATCTTTTACTTAAAACCACAATTCCTTCAAAATATTTAGTCAGAAATGTGATTTTCAAGTTTTCTATATGCCTTCGTGTTTGCTTAAGGTGTGTGTAAAGGAGTATATTAGTCTGCTGAATTAATATCCAAAATTTAAGACCCAGGTGCAAATAATTTAATCCAAATTTTTGGTCCACTGTTTCAATTAATTTAATTCTTAACTATTTACTTTACTAGTAATAGCAGATATAAAAAAATATGGTGAATTTTGCTTTGCTCTTAGGGAGGCAGGTCTTCTTACTTTAAGAGTTGTAAACTCAGAAATACCAGTGTGAATCTTCATGTCATGTAAGGAAATACTTCTGTTCCTCCTACCTTTATCAAAATGATTGTGCACCCCACATGCACAGCACAGCAGGCAAACGGAATAGGTACCTTTGCAGAATAACTGGTCGTTACTCTTTCTGGGCTATTACAGCAAAAATAGGCATTAATAAAGTTTAAAAGTTGGATTTTTGTTGAGATAAAAAGTTGGGAAGGATTTCAGGCAGAATGCTGTAGGGAAATAGGCACAGGAACTTTGGAGTGAAAATGGCATTGGTTTTATTTTACAATAAAGAAGATGTTGCTATGTTACAAGAAATTACAGGGATTTGTTTCTTGTGGCTTGACAATCTTGATTTACACCATCTTGGTTATATAAAATACTGTTTTAAAAAAAAGGCATATGACATCATTCTTGATCTTCTTGGACATTCTTACCCATCTGTGGATGAAGAACAGTAGTCATGTGAAAGCAGTAGTGTCTGGTAGCTAGGCACAGTCACCCAAATAATCTGTCTGTCGATCGGATTCAATAGACAAAGCTTAAATATCTTGTTCTGAAGCCACATTTACACTCCTAGGCTTTGTTGTCACTGGCCAAGAAGAGTAATTTAAACTGACTTTTTACTCAGCATCCAGCTTTAAACTGTAGCTTTACAACTCTACTGTTTGATAATATCACAGGACAGAAATATATAACCTCTCTCGGAGAACTTTTCTTTGCAGATTGGGAACATAATTTCAAAGGTACAGTATTTTCCAAAAAAGAGTCCAGGGCCAAAACATCATAGTGAGATAGGGTCAAGCATCCTGTGTCATAAATTCCAGGAAATGGATGGGAAGTGTAAAGGCATGATTACACTGTACAGAAGCAACTGAAGGAGTATGGCAGTGCCATGTTTGGCACTGATTCTTCTTTGTTTTGAAGGAGGTGGTGGAGCAGGTATCATGGGAGAGGAGGGGATGCCCCCACTCTGCTCATTCAAGCCTAGAACCTGCATGAGAGAATGTGAATGCTAAAGGACATGCCATTGTCAAATTTGTGAAACCTTTGTGGCTTTTCATGGAATGGTCATTGATGAGAGTTCAAGAATTTTCTCCATGAATATGTTAAGTCCAAAATCTTTAAGATTCATAAATTTTCATCTGAATATGCAGAAAAATATTTAGTTGCTGATGCTGAGGAAATTTAGTCCATGTGAGCTGGGATATAACTAAATGAGAGCAAAGCTGGTGAGACAGGTATGCTGTGACTGCTTTATTACATCCTGCAGAAGTCTGCATTTTGCTCAGCATGATGAAATGTTCTGCAGTTAATTCCTTTATTTTTTTTTTTTGTGCAATAGAAACATATTTATGGATAACTTGGTCTACTGGTGCTATTATCTACTGGGTATTTTTCATTGCTCCCCAGTGAAGAAAGGTTCAATATTTTTCTACACAGTGTATTTTTACCCTCTTTCAGTTCAGTCTCAGTCCAACCAATGGCTGGGGAATGACCTAAGGCAAAGTTGTCACAGCCCTGCAATGGCAGCTGGGCTGGTTGCAGGCTGAGGTACAGAAGGTTATCAGTGGTGAAACAGCCCTTCATCTCTCCCTCCATGGGCCTTTCCCATGCATGTATCTGTCTCTGTATATTTTGACATTCTCCTGGAACAGTGACTCTCCTGAGTGGTATATAAAACCTTCAAGAAAGTAATTGTTTTTGCTGAATCTCAACCAGGGGTACTGGAAATTAAACTTGCAATTTCTGAAAGTGTAGCAAGATCTAGAAGCCTGACTCTTCAAATAGATTTACCAGGTTTGTGTGGTATTAGCTTGTGTCTTGAAAGCCATTAAATTTACATTATACTTTATCACATTACAAATAGTCATGGCTCAAACTTACTGTTTTGCAAGAACCCACTAACTTGGATTTGGATACAATTTTTTGTCTTCTACTTTTCATTAAATGTAATTTTTGGCATACTGCTGTTGTGATAGAAATGTAACTCAAAATTATCTTTTTCTGGAAGAGTTACCTAAAAAGCTGAGGAATGCTTTATTTGTAATAAGTTCTTTTTGCATTAGTTTGTTCAGTGTACCCCATCTCATTTTCTGCAGCCCTTGGAAGCTAATTGAAGCAGCAATATGAGATTAGACCCTTAAACAATGTCACCAAGAACATTGCATTTCTGGCAGTGCAGTCCAATGTGCAAAAGCATGAGTATGAAAATGATTCATGCCATCTATTAAAGGCTAATTTAAATACTGGAATACTGCTTTACCATTCAGATGCTATGAATTATTGCATCTAACCTAGCTTGAGACTAAGTTGAGCCAGCTTTTCTAACCTGCCAGGAAACTCCAACCTCTAAGGATTTTTTAAAATATTGTAATCATCACAACAGACAGATCATCTTTTTTATTTTACTTATATGGATAATAACCTTTCATACATCTTAACACAGTCTTAATGAAATCTAAAAAATAAATTTTGTGGTTCATATGCTGATTTACTATAGAGACTGCAGAGCAGTATATTAAAAATGCATTTCTTTTTCACTTGCTACTCTTTTCATATTATTGATCAAGTAAATCAAACTTAGAATTCTAACTTATTAGCATAAAATCTCACCCAGATACAATCTGCTTGATGAACAGACTTCTAACTATTTTGTAAAGGAGACATAAATTATCCTGATGCTACTAAGGAAAAAGAATTCTAATATTTGTCTCAGTATTTTTGATAAAAATCTGTGTCTAGTTATTGCTGTTCAAGAAACATAATGTTTTATTTGAAATTCTAAGTCATTAGTTTATTAGTTGTAATATCTCTTACTCATGTGTCCTGCTTAAATATGTACCAGTATAAACCAATTTAACATTCTCCTGTGCATGCAAGCACACACACACTCATATGCACACATGGATACATATATTTTTCATGCTATAGAAGTCTGCCATCTATGTATTTACAGAGGATATTTAGTTCAGCTGCACAGAATAATCCACTTGGCATGATTATATAATCATTCTTTGGTCCCAATCCTCTATTTCTTGAACACCCATAGATTTATGCAAGTAACATGAATTAAAATAGTGTCCATTTCTTGTCAACTTGTACCCTGGTATCTTTACATCTCCTGTGTTTGTAGGGATCCTGCTAGATTCTGAAAAAATAAAACAAGGTTTGGAGGTGAGCTTCATTTGAGCTGTGATTACAGAGGCATTAAGTACCTGCTGAGCATGTGCTTTAGCAAATCTCTATCGATTACCTGACAGGCTCATCACTGAGAATCTTTACACAGTGGGACTGCTAGATTAGTCTTTGGAATTTTTAACATCTCACCTATATGCCTCTTCAACCTGTAAAATAAGTAGATATCTCAGCCTGTCATACAGAAACTGTTCCACTTACTTGGAACCTTCTCTTTCTTTTAGTTCCTTCTTCTTTCTTCCTGCCATCACCTCCCCAACCCCCCTCCAGTTGTTTTGGAATTAATATGTAAGTGATTATAGAAAGATATCTTTCTTTTCTCCACAGTAAACCACTACTCTGTCTACACTTGGAATTATTTCATCTACCAGAAAAGTAGTTTTCAATTCATTCTTCCATGCGGTAAGTATTTTACTTTTGGAAGAAACCACTAGCCAGAATTCAGCACCTTTCCAGGATAGGGCATGGCACCCTGCCTGCCGGCTGGCATGAAGTGTCTCACTGCAACCTGACAGAGCTCACAAATCCAGCCCCTACGAGAAGATCCCGAGCATTTGTGAATCAGGCCCTTGATGTGTCCAAACCTGTGACTGTCTCCTCTATATTCAAGCACTGCTAATGGTGTGGCATATGGGAATGCCACCACCAGCCTTTACAGACAGTGTGAGTCTTGAACTGTTTGATCCTGTATCTTTTAGGATGATTCCTTTGCCTTTCATGTGAAAAGCTGCTATGCCCCAAGGAGGATCACAGACTAAGACTTTATGTGTGACCCTTTCTAAGTGTGTGAGAGATACCAGTGTAATCTTCCCTCGCTGTCCATGCTGAGGTGCAGCACTCTGTGAGACGGTACAGTACCCTGAAATGGGAAATCAAAGCAGAAAAGGCGCTGCTGGCTGCCAATACTTCAGAAGGAAGTTTCTGTTTCTTCTGCTGCATGGAGGACTGACTCAGAGCCTATCTCAGGTGGCTGTCAGATTGTCAGTGACCGTGATAACGCTTTCACTTATCCCAGCTGGGGAGGCTTAGAAGAAAATAGAAATTGCTGTGGGAACCAACTGTGATGAGCAGGCTCACAGGAAGAGTTTTACTCAATTTCTGTGTCTTGCATTATTTAACTTACCACCTGATGTTCCTATCATGCAGTAAATCCAGAAAATTACTATTTGCCGAGATTTTCGCTGTATCTGTTGTGCAGGTACATAGGATAGTCTCTGGAGTTTCTGGAGAATTTAAGATTACATGAAGGAATCTCAGCATGGCATTTTAGTTGGTTTCTGTTCTATGGCGTGGTGCTCCAGCAGTGCCTGGAGCTTTCAATTCAGTTCTGCAGTCTGAAAGGATCTACTGTGTATTATCCCGATCTCTGCACATACATGTCCTGCAGGCTGATAATAATCAGGTACACACACAGAACAATGATATATGATAAAAATCAGTGTAACAAAAACAATTTGCCTGATGATCACAAATGTTATTAATTGATTAGCATGGCAGATTTACATTGTGATTTAAGGCAAAGGCAGGTTTTTATTTCAAAATGCAGCTCAGAAAAAAAGGGAAATACCAAACTGTGAATCAAATATAACTGTGTTCTAACTGTATGATATAGCATATTTCTATGCATATAGAACATTGTAGCCACTTGTACAATATGAGTAAAAAACGATTTTAAAGTACAAATTTAAGGTTTTTTATTAAGCAGTTCCATATTGTTCAAACAAATTTATTTTAAATTCAAGTTTAAAATTCATTAATAGAAGTATTTAGTAGAGTTTTAAAAAAGCCTCCTGAATTCTGTTTTGATCCAGGCTCTAACACTGGCTGTGTTGTGTCACCAATCCAGGCAGTGGCACTTCTATGCAGAATGGATGGTATCGTTTTCTACATTTACAACTACTATTGCTGCAGTTGTTCAAACATGGTACCACTGAGAAAATATAGTTCTCCTTGGTGTGAATGGAGTTATGAAAAACATTTCCAACTCTACAAAACAGGCAAAGCAACAGTTTCTTACTTCAGAGGATGTTCTGAAGATCAGTTATTTTTACCATTTCCCACCTGTAAGGTTATATTTGTCCATTAGCATGTAGAATTATATGTATTGCAACTGGGATTTTTTGTTTGGTATGGGTTGGATTTTTTAAAAAGGCTTTTTGAAAAGTAAATCAGAGTTTATTTAAAGGGATAAGTAAAGGGTGGTGGTGGTGAAGAAGTTGCTGCCTCTCTCAAACTGGCAGTATTTCTTAGGATTATATTTCAACACAAGTGTTTTGATGACACATTTTCAAAGCCTGTCGATTCTGATATCTTGTTTTATTTACTATCAATAAAGACATTTCTGACCAGTAGATAAATGAAGCCTTCTAACACTCAGATTACATACCCTTCCTCCAGGGAATTTCTAACATGTTGGAAGCCAGCTGCACAATCTGGTTCTGGGAGGGATTGATCACTGCAGGCTTAGAAAGTGTTATCTATCCTCTTAAAGGCGGGGGCTGTTAATTCAACCTTTAACTCTTCTGTGAATCATCAAGTAAGTAGTCCAGCAGATGGATCTGAGGTTCCTTCAGACTTGTAAGTTCTTGACAATCCTCAATATGCTCATTAACCTTCTGCTTTTGAAGAGAAATCCGGTCTGATGCCTGAAGGCTTTCTATATTGACATTTCTGTTGCCAGTAGAGTTGAAGGAAAATACCATTTGTTTTTCATGGGAAAGTTGAGAAAGGAGAAAAAAAAAGGTTGTTTTAAATTTCTTATTTATGCTGACATTTCCTGTAAATGAAAACAGAAAAATAGTCAGTCTTCAAATATTGATTATATTTTTCAAAATGGAGTTTTCAGTATTAAAAACAAATATTTTCCAGGATTCAGCTTTCAACAAAGAGTATCCAGTTTCTTTGAAAAATTCTCACAGAGGGACAGATGATAAGTATTTTCATTTGCAGTGAAAGGACATTCTATATGTGAATATGAGTTCAAATAACTACTTAAATATAGTTATTTTAACAAATGTTTTGCCTTTCATTTTTTTTTATACCCCATATTTGTTTCTTTCTTATTCAGCCATGTAAATTTTTTTTTTTAGCAGAAGAGCACTACAGAAAAGTTGATGAGACAACAGAAAGTTGATGCTGAATTTGCCCTTTCTTTGCACACAACTTCCACAGAGAGTACCTTGCAGAATGTGGGCGCTTCAGGGAAGTTATGCTCCCTGTTTCCTTCCTTAGTTCATGTAGGGAACTTAAGACTAAGTCCAGCTGCCTGGATCAGGTGTTTGGCACCTCAATGCTTATTGCAAATAGATGTAATACTGACTCTAACATTACCCAGCTGTTAACTTCAGAAAATGAAACACCTCTGATCAGTTGTGTCAAGAACACATGGTCTGCCTCAAAATGGTGCAACCAGAAAAATTAGGAAGTTCTGCACATGGACATATAAATTATTTAATTATAAATGATGGTATCAAAAGAGAAAAAAAACTTTAAGAAAGGAGAAAAACAAATGGTATGAACTATGCTGTATGAGTGCCTACTTGGTACTTGGGTCATCAAAACCAGTGAATCACATCCTGCAAGAGTGTGTTCTCCTCCACCAGCTATATCTGAAACACGGATGCCAAATGCAGATGCTTTCCATGGCTAGCACTGGACCCTACAGGTCTACACAGACAAGCTGCCCTATCTCCAAGTCTCTGTCCACGCTTGCTGCACTGGTGCCCATTAAGGCTGGGGGTTTGCTGAGGCTTGTTATGTCCCCTCATCCTTTTTGCCTGGGCTTGTTGCAACTCCAGTTTTCTGTCTTGGTTTGAGTCTTTGGTGTGTTCTCCCATACAAAGTGCCAAAACGAAGACAAGCATCTATGGCCCCAGGAGGAGCTGTAGCCGTGAATGTGGCCAATTTTTAATTCAGCTTCTCAAGACTATAGCTGTTTGCAATTTCTGACTATGTTAACATCTAAAATGCTGTGTTTAGTAAAGGTAGGGACTAGCACTGCAAAAATGGACAAAGCCTCCAAGTGATGTAGAATAACACTGGGTTGAAAAGCTAAAAATAAACTATTTATTCTTTCCAAGGGAACAAAACAGAAAATGAGAAACATCTTAGTATAGTCTACCAAAACACTTGTATAACATTAATTTGTTAATGGCACTGAATGTAGTGCAATGCCTAAAAAGCAAAATAAAAGGTTATTAACATCTTACTATATCATTTCATAGCTGCCACAAAGTTTCTGCTTGGGCTACTATTTCTGAGAGCTCATAATGAGATCTGTGTTATCCTGCAAAACAAATGTACTTTTCTTTGATTCACATTTTTGCACAGAGGTACTTGTCACATTTTTCCTCTTATGAATGTAAGAAAGGCAGCTCTTTAGCAAACTGATGACAACTAGAAGCATTCAATGAAACTGATTCACTGCACACTAATCATGCAGCTTCTGTGTCTGTAACCATTCCCACCTGCAGCCTGGAGACTCAAGTACCTGTAGCATAAGAGAATGATAGGAAGGGAAAAATGAAGCTGGCATCAAGAGAGAGCAGCTTAAAGTATCTTTGATATTAACACTGCCATTTTGATTTCTAAATTGGATGCAAATTTTTCAGGTTTTATTCTATTGTTTTATGGAAGCATAAGTAAGCATCAGCAGAATACAGCTCTGCTATGCAACTGCCTCTTCTATTCATCACCTTTACCTTGTCACAAGTCATCTTACATAGTGACAGTTAGCATAAATAAAGCAATAAAATATAACAACAGCTCTCTCAGTATTTCCTAAGCTCATGGTTGTAAGTCTACAATTCTCACCCTGGCAGGCATATGTTTTTCCTGTTTGTTCTTTCTCTTTTTTAACACTAGTGTACTTACATTCCCTTTTCATACGCAGAAATTTCATACTACAGTCAGCACAGTTAGTGTATTACCTGACAATGGAAAATGAATCAAGCTGTGTACTGCTCTCTGTTCCTTGTGGAGAATCATCATTGCATGATAATAGTAGAGATAGATCAGAATGGCAGAGCATATGTTTGATTAGTATCTCCCAACAAGGGCCCAAATTTTACTGGTATTTAATATCAGTAGGCATCAGAACAGATTATCAGTTAAGTGAGAACCTATGCTAGGCTCTGTATGATTATCACTACTCATAGCCTTGGGTATTGGGTATTATTATGGCAGTAATAATGTAGAGCTCTAATGTCTTGCAAGTAGCTTACTATCTATCTTTTCTGAATTTCATTTTGCTTTATATATTTTAAATATGTGTAATATGGAAAATAGAAGATACCTATGGCCCCAATGGGATGATGATCACAAAATATCTCTAAAGGTGACATTCACTGCACATTTTCAAAAAGCTGCAGTTTTACATCAAAATTCTGGATATCTGCATGATTTAGTTCAACAATTTGATAATATATAACAGTAATACTATCATTTAGGTGAGTTACAGAATTCAGCTAAGTCGAAGACTTACTGTAGAAAACTGTCACAGGAATGGGAAAAATAATCACAAAACATAAATTTAAATGAATATTAATTTTCATTATATTTGATAAAACAGAAATTGAACAAAAAATTGCCTTTAAATGATTTTTTTCCACCACAGCATCTCACTATTTCATCAGAAATTTAATAACACTTATCCTTCAACCACAGTCTCACTCCCTATGTGTGGTATTCTTGAAGAAATTTAGCTATTATTATTATTACTGTTAGTAGTACTTCCAGAGAATATATGCCTAACCTGGGCAAGATCTCCCTTTGCTCCCAGTGCTACATTAACTCAGAACAAAAAGGTATCCCAGCCAAAAACATAGAAATCAGAGCACAAGACTACTTTGGTAGGCAAGACGGGTAAAAGAATGAGCAACAGTCTGGCTTACCATCACATTTTGTGAAGAAATCACCAAGAAATTGTTATTGTAGATGGTTTTAAAGGGTTAAAATATCGCTCAGGCATAAAACACCATTACACATGAAGAAGAGGGAAATTGCAATTAAATGATGTGAGAAAAGGAAGGTTATTTTGTGGATGATGGCGAAATCAAACACATTTTCCAGGGCTGCAGAAAGAGGGATTATGAGAGAGGAAAGCAGAGTCATGAGCCTGGATGTTCATATTGAGGGCTTGGCACTGAGCTTGGAGTGGCACTGCAGGAAATTGCTCCCTTGTACACACTCCTGGGAGCTTGTGTTGCAGCACATAGGGAATTTGTACCTAATGTGCAAAGAAGAGGCTGAAGCCAGGTGAGACACTCTTGGGTAAGGTGGGCAGGTCTGGCCATCGTCCCACCCTCCCCAAGGAGTCACTGGCAGCAGCAAAACAGTGGGATGAGGGTTTCTGTTCCTGCAAGGTCATGCATGGAAAGACCTCCACAGAGGAATCTGCCGGTGCCATCCCTATGAAGAAAATAGGAAGTGAGTTCCTTTGCATATGCAGGGAAAAGGAAACAGTTGTGTGTGTCATAGCTACTCCTCATTAAACTGTTTGTAAACAAGTAATTTGTTTAATCTACCCTGTAGTATGTGTTACAGGATAAAATGTTGCTGGTGAACCAGCCACCATAATTACATAGGGCCATGAGATGATGCTTTGCAGCATAGAGCTGATGATAGGCAATTTACCACCAGGTGAAATAATGATATTTATTTCTTGCCTCAGTCATCAGGAAGATCTGCTTCAGGGAACTGGAGCATTTTCAGTGGAGAGCTTGACCAGCCAGAGAAATTAAAAGCAGTTCAAAGATATCCTGAGAGAGAAAAAACAGTCCTGGGAAATAATAATGTGGGGTGTTCATGATTTTTTTAGGCAAACTAGCAAAAGAAAATTCCTGGGTAATTTATCTAGATAGCTTCTCAGAGTGACTTAGGGTCTAGTGAGAAATCTTTATTTGAAAAAAGTACAGAGGACTTCTGTGAGCCTAAGAATAAGCCATCACTCTGAACGATTTTATGAACTGGGAAATTTATACTTTAGGAACTTCTGTCTTGGGTAAACTGGTTTGAAAGTGATCAGCAATGTCAGAATGTTAAGAACTTTTAATAATTTTAGAAGGGGCAATAAGCTAGCTGGGAACCTCAAAAGTGAGTGCTGTGGGTGCTCAAAATGCACATGGGCTTCTAATTCAGCACTGGATTCATCCAAGAATGAACATAAAAGCAGTAAGATAAAAAGCACCTTTAATCTTAGCAAAGGATAAAAGGAAAGAGTTAGTGAGAATGTCAGGTAGATTAATTAAAGGAGTCAAAGTGAACAATATTAGGCAGTAAATAACATTAGGGCATAACATAATTACCATTTCTAAGAGTTATTTATCACCAAGTAACCCTTTTTGGTCTAGACCAGTCTTTATCCCCCTGGGCTCATGTACTTTTCTGGAGCAGACACACCTTTAATTATGTAAAACTTTAACTTTCTTAATTTTTAGTGCTGATCTGTGCTTGGACAAGTTATTGTTCCACTTTGGTTGGATCCTTCCAGCTCTCTGGCCCCAGTCCCTCATTTTGTTGCTGGATTTCTGAACTAGAGTCTGAGGCAGTGCTTGCACTGAAGCATCATCTGTTTATAACTCACTGAGCCTTCCAGAACTTTCAGATGCCACCAAATACATGTTTCTGAGGGGGTTTCTGGTGTCACTCCTTTCCAGTTTGATTTGAAAAGGTTTTTTCCTCCTGTTTTCCTTCATCTTTTTTTTTTTTCTTAAAGTGACAGCACATGACAGTGTCCTGTAAGCACAGGGATGAGTTTCCTTTAATACCTGCTCTTCTAAAGAAGTAGGACGTCTTTCAATTCTGATGTAATATTCTTTGCATTTTTTTTGTAGTAACAACCAAGAAAGTACCACAGTAAAACCTGCACTTTTCCCCTTTATTCCCAATGCCTAATTGACTTGCATGTCTTTCAAGTTATAATGAAAACCATTCCGCAATAAAAAATGCTATTTGGTTCAAGGAAAAATGTTTACAAATGTTGATTCTTTACAATATTTTGTTAAAAAAAAAAAAAGATAAAAAGGGATTAAGCATTTTGAGGTGGTCACAAGTGACCAGAAATATTTCAATTTTGCATTTCAAAAGATTTTTTTTTGTAACAGAGTTCATTGTCTTTAAATTTATATAAAAGCTAAGTAAAACATTTTAAAGGTCAAAATCAGAACAAGGAAGATCTGCTATTACTGAGGAAATATTCTTGGATTAACACAAAAATAAATCTTTTAAAAATATTAAAGGTAAATTCTTTAAAATATGCACCAAACATTATATTATTTACAGGTTCAGTGGGTAAAAAGAAGAAACTGTATCTCCTTTTACTGAAAAACACTCCTTGCAGTTCCCAGAGAGTGCCTCTATAAGCTATTTATGTCAGTGGACCTTCCCCACCTCTGTTCCTCAGGTTCTGGGGTTTTATTTCATCTGATTTGGATCTTTGAAAGCTTTAGTAAAAGTTTGTTGTTTAGAGTTTCTCTGGAGGCACTAAAGAAAGCTGAGGAACATCAGCAAGTCCATACAGCTGGGAAGAAGTGCTTTATTGAGAAAGTATCTACCAGTAGCAACATGTCGTAGAAGGAGTCTAGACAGGCAGATGAAGTCTAAGGTTAAAAGAGTCTACCAAAAGGACGTTAAGTGAAAAGACTTTGTTACAATGTTACCTGTATGCACAAAAGAAGTAATTCCAGCCTTGCCTTTTCCTTTTGGAAAAAAAAAAGAGAGCTGAGAAGTGCTAGTGCAACTCAGAGCTTTCTGTAGTGCTTGCCTCAGAACAGGAAATTCCTGAACAGGAGTATGTTACTTTTTCTTCTCTCTGGACTTTTTCCTTACAGTTGTTTATAGCCATTAAGATATATATTTGTATACATATATTCCATCTTCACATCACAGATGACATAACCTCTCCTTAGTGAAACTGAGTAGTTTCCTAAAACTGAAAGATCAGTATTAATTACTCCATTGGTAAAGGTGTCTAATTTATTAAAAATTTCTTGAACATCTGAATGAGAAGCAGAAGTTACTTTAAGATGCCAAGCTGAAAACACATCTGAAAATTTTAGCCTTATGTATACAGCAGTACAGTTATGCTACTTAAGCAACCTTGTTAAGGTGTTCTGAGTCCTTGCCTCCATTAGGCATAAAAACTAGATTTTTATCTTACATCAGTGAAGATTATAGTCATTAACATGCAGTGAAGGCTGCAGTTGTAAATTAACTAAATTCTGGTAAATTAAGGTAATCCCTAAACTCCCACACAGTGTTCTTTTCCTTTGGTTTCAACCACAGAACTGCATCTTTACTAGGATTCTGTATCCCTTTTTGGCTGGTAGATGGTCAAAGAATACATTTTTTTGCATAGCTTGTGCATAGTATTATATGTGGTAAGTCTCAGTATGTCCTGGAGTTTGCCTTTTATACTAGCTAAGCTAATGAGTAAACACTGAAAGAATCTCATCTTGGTAAGTTTAAGAAACATTAGGAATATTCTGATATACCTACACTGTGCTTCTCACATGCCTTAATTGGAGCCTATTACAGTATATTTAGAATATATTGAAATATTTGACTCCATGCAAGGGCTGCCAGTGCTTAAATGTTATGGCTGGAATAGTAGTATTGTATATCCTCTTTTCCATACAAAAGTTCCCTGAAATATTTTCAAATGTCAGAACAACGTGAAGATGAATGTTTGAGAGACCTGGAAAATTTACTTCCTTTATCAAAGTAGAGATGGAAATACATCTTTAAGGATGGAGCAATTGAAATAACTACCACAAAAGCACTCCTTAACATGCTGTAGTATTTATAATACCCTTCATTTTTATTAAAACACAGAAGTACTGTTACATCAGCTGTTCTAGTTTGAAATCTCCTGCAAAATGACCAAGAATTTTTATTGAAAATACATAATGCCTGGTCAATAAGTATGTTTAACTTTGACAAAAACTGCTGGAAGCCTGTGCTGACACAGGTGCTGAGCATCAGTCAAGATGAGAAGTGCCTTCAGCTTCCAGAGTGAATCAGGAGCACTGACCATCTGTCAGGATTGAACCCTGTATGGAAAGTCAGCATTAAGGTCAGTATGTGAGGCTGCCACACTTCCTTTGATGTTTTGATTCCATAAATGTGGGAGTGGATGTGTTACTTTCTTCTGGAAGGGCTCTTTCCTTCTGTAAAATAGGTGGTAATATGTTTAACAGTCTGCAAGCATGGATTTAAAGTGGGCTTCATGCAACAAGAAGTGCAAATATCTTTTAAGACAAGTTGCTTGTGAGTTGAAAATAGTTACCATTCTGACTTAAGTGTTTCAGAGCGCCCTGTGCAAAGCTCAGAGATCTCCTCCTATCCAATCTCATCATGAATTCTCATTATGCCATGGCAGGGAGAGGCACATATTCTGACTGATTTCAATGGAAATACTTCCTTCCTGTATCAAGCTAACAGTGAACCATTCCTGGAGTAAGTGAATTTGAGGACAACATTTAGGCCTGTAGGCCAAGTTCAAGACAGAAGCATTGAAGAAAAGGTGAAATGCCAGTCCCATCTGCAGTGTGGTATAAATAAATAATATTGGCCAAAAGTGAAACTCTTCACTGAAAGTCATTCTTGCTTTTAGTACAAAAAAGATGCTCCCTGTTCAGTGAGTAGAATAAATGAAACCTTGTTTCCTATGCATTTGTGCCACACAGTTGGATTCTCTGGTGTCTAAGAAAGTTTAGGCCCCATTTAAATACATTTCTTTCATTTCAGGCATTTTGGCCATCTATCTCCCATGGGGTGACTCATCTGAAACCTGCTCCTAAATGGAACATGCTAAGATGTGCTTTTTCTTTTGGGCAACATTGCTTTTTTATTAAACTTGTGTCATTTTATCTCTGACACCCTTTTCTCACTGACTGAGGTTGACCAACAGGTTCAAATGTTATGAATACAGTCATATAGGCAGAAAACCTGACAAGTACAGGCACTAACAGACACACATTTATATACAGATAATGAGGTGTTATCAGAAATATCTCAGATTAATCTGGGTTGCCTGCCTGTTTGGTGCCAGACCATAACTGGTCCATGTGCAAGAAGTTCTAGGAGACCAGGTGGGCACAATGACAGGTGTGTGTGTTCTTCACTCCTGGTACAAGCTGCCCTCATGAAACACCTGAGAATATCTGTGCCTTTTGCACATCCTTTCTGAAATATTTCCCTGTAGAGGGAGACTCTGAATGTCTCCTCTCTACTGTGCTAAGCCTCTCATGGAAAGTGTGAAATATGTTAATTCTCACTAAAATCACAAAAGATTAGCTTTATAGGGAGTTATTTAACTCTCTTGTGACTAAGATGACTTTTTTCCCAAGCCATTACTACCTCGGAGTTTCTTTTGTGACATTTCCTGCTGCATTTTTCACTTCTAAAATTGCAGCTTTGCTTATGGCTTCTAATGACCTATTCTGGAAATTTTAGCCTCTTTCCAATTGCAGGGGAAAATGTAGTTCCTGTGAAGATGAATGTTTTTTGCCTAATGGAGATTGAAGCTCTGGTCTGAAAATTCCTCTGAGGCTGTGGAGGCCTGTGCCACCTTCTGCCAGTAAGATTATGCTGTGTAAGTGGATTGTGACTCAGAAAAATGACTCAATTGTGTAAGACATATGGATGTTGCCAGTTTGCCAGCACTTTAAAAACAAAGCATCATCTGGTCACTGGCAGTGATTAGGCAATTTAACACAACTTCAAAAGAATTGAGGCAGTTACCTGATTTCTTCCATATCTGCTAAATTAATCCAATATCATTTCTGGCCAGTCTTAAAACAGAATGAGAATAAATATTGCAGGAATAAATTAAAAGAGATCAGTGAGAAAGGATGTTAAATTCTCCCCATTAATCTGCAGTGGAAGCAAGATTAAAATAATTACAGTTTAAAATTTTACACAAGTTCCATTAAATTCCACCCAGACTTTTCAATAAAGGATTACTGCTCAATGGCAATTGTTAGAGATGCCATCTAAGAGGGCAGATGTATTATCTGTATTTTATAGTCATGTAAAAATGTAATAACTTTTGGTCACAATTAACTAATATAATTTGAAGGTGGAATACTGATTGCCAATCACACATAGCAGCCCAAGGTGATTAACAGTAGATTCTGGATTCTTCTCGTGGTGTCTCCACATGAATACTCCAGGTAGTTAGTGTTCAGCCTCCCTGCTGACTTTTGCCCAGGAAGGAAACAGGTTTTGCAGGCTGTTCTCCTCTTCTGCCCAGGCTGACAGGCAGAGGGAGAAACTGAGTATAAGGTACATACATGCTCAGTATAGGTGTACTGATATGGAGGAAGAGGGATTTGTGTGGTTCAAGATTTGACTGCCTTTCTTCCAGAATCAGTAGGGCTGGAAGAGTACTGACAACTTTCTCTTCATGACTAGTGTCTGCAGATGGCACAATTGGCAATGTGTGCCTGGAGCATTGATCATGCTACATTATTTATTTACTTAATCCTTTTTGGGTGAGCAAAGGAAGCCTGAAATAAAAATTTCATCACTCTGAGAATGAAGTACCACGGATGTGAGATTGGCATTTGCAGTCCTTGCACACTGTGTGTGCTCTTACTTGGATGACATACAGCTCATGATGGGTAAAAGTTGTTTCTAGACCCAGAAGAGTACCCCAAATTCTGGGATAAAAGAATGCATTGTTCTTCCAGATGAACCATATAAAGCCTATTTAGTTATAAGGATTCTGTTTGGTTCTGTTTTGGTTGGTTTTTTTTTTTAATGCAGATAATTTAAGGAAAATTTTAGTAAAGAAACAGAGAGGGAAAGCACATTTGAAGATAAGAGAAATTAGATTTCCAATTCCCAGAAAATTCTTGGAAATGAAACCTGTTTAAAGTTTCAAAACCAGGGGAAAGCAAAATTGTAAGTCTTTATTCTCCTTGTGAGTTGACATGAAGTTAGGATAAGAACTTGGAAATAAAATTTCTTTTTCTTCTATATTCGATGGTCAGCCATGGTTTTCCCTCAGGCAGAAGAAGACAAATCATGTTGACAACATTAACAAATATTTTCATAAATCTCTTCTCTATTCTTCAGGTAATTTGTTTTTCATTTGAGTTTCCTCTTGCCCTGCTTCATTCATGTTGACTTGGCTTTACTAGGGGAATACATCCTTCCTATAAATTTTGTCATTTAGAAGTCATTTGAAAGGCAGAGTTCCTGAAAACAAGAATTAAAACCTTTTAAAAGATTGTAACTAATAATTACAGTATTAAAATTAATCAGGATGTTCAACCATAAATGAATTTAGTTTTACCATAATGTTTTAATTTAAAACCAATAATTCTTACAAACCTTGTTGCCCTGCTCACAAATTAGATGAAATGATACATACACAGCTGTTGGCACCCTGTCATCCTTTTTCAGTGTATTGGAGATTCTCTTGTGTGTTTCTCCATTTTCATGATGATCTTTTTCTTTCTGTATTGCTACATTTAATTGTTGCAACAAAATATAATTAAAATTTAAGGAGAACAGGAACTTGAGTTAAAAAATCTGTCTTAAATGAACAAACTTAATCTTACTGCTAGTAAGAATATTTTCTTTTCATCCTAGCTACCTGAACCAGCTTTTTATTTTCCAAGAAATGGACAAAATTTTGAAGTCTAGTCCTTCAACTCTTAAAAAAACACAAATTGTCTTTAATATCTATATTCCATTTATTTTCTTGGTTGTTGATCAGAAAATCAAGTTTCATACAAAAGTAAAACACTTTCTGTTCTCATTTGTTTAAATTTGAATGAAGCAATATAAATTTTGTGTGTTGTTTTAAAAGTACATGGCAAAACAGATGTGTAGATATAACATTAAATGAACTTGTTTAATAATTAAGTATCTATAATTTATTTTTAACTCCTTACAAGACTGCAGACCTGACATTGAAGAATAACTGAATTTGGCACATTTCTGATATCTGGTGAATACCTACCAAGTTATATAATCCTTCTGAATTTATTGCTGTGTATTTAAATCACAATATAAGATATATCTCTTTGTCTAAAAGAAAACAAAAATGTAAAAATAAGAGTTGCCTTTTGAGGAATAATACTAAAAGGCAGTACAAGATGAGACCTTTTCATACTTATGCCTAAATTTAGTCACAGTAGCAAACCCTGTATAGCAGTCAATTAATTAGGGTTTCCTTTTGTGAGTGTAGAAAGTAAAATATTTGACAACATAGAATAATGAGGTGGTAAGGGGAAGATCCTCTTCTTTCACAGAGGCTGTTGAGGCATGATTTGGCCTGCTGTGGTGTGCTGAAATCAAGTGCAGGTTTTATCCCTTCTAAGGCCACACAGCTGAACCTAATTTTACCATATTGCAAAGACCGGAATCTTCAGTTAGCATCTACCACATCCTGGCCCCTTAATCTGTGTATTTCATGGTGGCACCTCCCACAGTAAAAGTTCTAATACTCTCACAGAACCTCAAACTAATTGTTATTGCATGACAAACATATGGCATCAAAATGCATATTTACTACTATTAGGTGATTGCACTGAATATATTTCATCTTGGTTTTACCACTTGATTTTGGTTTTTAGTGAAACTATCCCTGAAACAAATGCTCTTTAAAACTTATTTTGGAGGTGCTGTATCTTGTATTAAAGTATGTTTTCAAAATCATATTTTTGAAAAATAATAATCTCTTTTAAAGTATGATACATCGGAAGTAGGAATGCTACAGCAATAAAATTAGTTAATAATGTTCTGAGTACACCGGTACTTTTCCTTATTCAGATGGTGCCTATATCCATAGCATGAAAACTGAATATAGCTGACTTCTCTGTGCTGGGTTCCTCAGACCTTCAGGCTGAACTGTTCATACAGTCAGTCCCAAATGCACTTTACTCATTGTGAGTCAGACCAGTTTCAAATACAAGATTTTTGCTGGCTTAATTCATTTAGATGGAAATACATGAGGAAACACTCACCCAAGGAGCTGAGTAGGCAGGTTTTAGCAAGGTGGTTACTGACGCTATGACAGTGCCAAGCAGCACTGAGTAGGTTGGAAGGTGAGGCTGAGGGCAGTGCAAGAGGATCAGCAGGCAAGACCTTCACTGTTTGTTCTGTGCACTGGGGCTTGTTTTGGATTTGAATCCTAAATTATTAAGTTATCAGTGGTTATGCTTATCGATAACCAGACACTCTTGCTATACCCTTGGAGTCTGGGAACATTCAGGCTTGGAGTCTGGATTTGAGGACATCTTTGATTTGATTCACACTTGCTACTTGTGTACTTGCTGCCAACATTGTTTAGATAATGCAGCACATCTGACAGGCTCTGCAGAAAAAGCATGTCAAACAATGATGGTCTTTGTTGTGGCCCAGCTGGAATGTTAAACCAGACTTTAAACTATAGTGGAGTCAAGAAAAGATTAAAACATTTTTTAACAAAGGCTTCAAATGCAGAAATTAAGCAACTTATTCCTTCCACATCACAACCCTTGGATCACAGCCAGGGTAACATTTACAGTGTATTGAAAGGGCTCATTCATCCTTCAGATAACAAGATTTTTTGTGTTGTTTTGTTTTAAAAATGGGAACATATTTGAACATTACCTACACAAGTACTTGGGTCACACTATATGTTAGTTCTCAAAATTATTTTATTGCTCAAGAATATAAAAAGAAAGATATTTATTATACACTTCTGCTCTGTATAATTTAATTCCTACATCTGAAGACTGGTGACATCACTGATTTATTTGACCTCTCGTGTAAATGAGACCAAAGAACATCAGACAATATTTTGCATTGTATTTCAGGTAAAGTGCATCTGTTAAGACATCTGATACTATTTTAAAATCTTCAAACCAGATCCCACAAAGACATACAAGCATTAATTCTTTCTTTGGGATGGGGAGACAAAAAAAAATCCCATACAATTAAAAAAACCCCAACAACTACAAACCAACAACTAAAAGAATGGACTGGACTTGTTTCTACAAGATCTTTTAAAAACAATTCAGGAAGAACAAATATTTCATAAAAGACTCCAGTAATTATTTCACTGAGGATGTGAGAATACTTGGATCACTTCATTCCAGAGTGAAGCAAGTTTCAATCCTTTACTTTCTGTTTCTGAGGAGACTGTCTTAAGCATCAAACAATAATATCATTGATGAAGGGAGCTTCATTCTGCTGAAGGTGATTCATTCCACCAAGAGAAGAGTGAGCAAGAAAGCAGGTAACTATTCTAGCAGAAGTGAAGCTTGTGGAGGAATGAGGCTTGGGGAGGATTTTTCTGTTAGAAACACAAATTCAGCTTTGAATTATGACTGAACATGAGAGAGAATTCATGATAAGTCTAGATAAACTAAGTAGTACTAAGATGGAAGTACTTTAACACACTTTAACTTAGTAAAATATAAATTACTCTTATTTCTCTAGGTGGATGAAATTTCCAGAAAAAGAAATGCTTTCTTCTATGAAGACATGAAGACATAATATTCTTTCTCAAATTATTCAGCAACTCTGAAAATAACATCAGTAATGTAATAATGAGCATGGGTGTAGCTGTGTGAGTGAAAGTGTCTTCTCCATTACAGGTTGAAGTAATACAGAAGAGATTCCTGAAAACTAACTGATTTTAGAGTTGAATGAACAGATACAAATGTATCACTACTTTCCAGCTATCTGCACATGTCAATGGACAAAATTCCTCGATTCCAGGTATATACACACTGCCATTTGACAGTGTTAGAAATATCCCTCTAGCTTTTCAAAAGCATCCCTCTAACACAGAGCAGACCAGGCCATCAGTCGTCCATGCTGTGCTGCAGCTGCTCTCAGTCTGCCCCTGTAATCTCCTACCTGATCTGTCTTCAACTTACATACCGGGCTGATACAGAGCATCTTTCCCATTGTAAATGTGAGCCACAAAGACTTTTACATGAGTCTTTCATTCATTTTCTTCTATGGATCACTGTGAGGATTAAGCACTATGAACTATATTCATAAACAAATAAATCTCAGACAAAAAACTTGTCTTTAATCATTTATACCTGTCCAGTTGGACATTTCTGTCGACAGCTGAGTCTTTACTGCAAACAATTGTGGGATATAAAGCTGTACGGAGAGGCCTCTGACATAATAATAAGTGATATTTGTAACTGTATTCAAAGGTCTGCTCTTTTTGCAGCATCTTTCCATTATACTTTTGCCTATTTTATATTAATAAAACAGTTTTAACAAAATATTTGAACTTGCATTTAACTCAATAGAAAATAGTTTATAATTTGATTACTACTATTTAGCACATTTTATCCTTGATATTTGAGTGTTTAATAAAGGTTATTAGGAAAGGAAATTGTTTCCATAGAGAATTATAACAATTCTCATCTTACAACATCTGAAAAAAGGAATGAACAGAGTATGAATATATGAATGAAATGTTGCAGTTATACTCTGTTTGTTTTGAAGTGCCCGATGTACATAGGTGAGCAAATAATGGGATGTTTCAGTCTGGTGGCTCACATATCTACCAAAATATAAGGGAAGAAAATCAGTTATGATGAAAGTAGAAGTTCTTTTTTGGAGAGAGGAAAAACAATTCCTTCCCTATTAGGATTTTAGGAATTCAAAACATGAGTGTTATTCAGTCTGTAATTTTTTGTTCTGTTATATATTTCAAAATTATTTGAAACCTGTATTTTTCATTCTTTGATTTAATTTTTTTGTATTAATTAAAATGTCTTCTGACACAGAAGCACAGCAGTTTTATTTGAAAATATCAAAGCAAAGATCTTGGCATTTTAAAATATTCCCAGGTACATATCTTTTTAATTTCAGTCAATTTTTTTTTCACATAGTTTTGGTTTCTGAGGATTTTTTTGGCAAGTTTGGTATTCATTTAAAATTTTGCCCCACTGCATTTACAACCATAAGCACACCCACATAACACCCTTTGAGGTAACCAAGCGTCATTGGCCAACTCCAACAAAGCAAAATGCCCAGTTATTTCTGGGGAAGGAAGGTAGAAATGAGTTTCATCCACTGAAATAACTCAATTCAATAAGCTCAGCTTCCCACCGAAAGCACTTGGCATTCTGCAGACTTCAAGCTCTTACTTGTCTACAAGCTTCTTGCTCTGAGGTTTGGTGCTCCCATCAGTATGTTGGGAGACCTTATCCCATGACAGCATACCACAGCTGCCATCAGACTCCATACATGACCTTCCTTCCCATGTAAGCAGGATAGGGAGGATGGTATCTTATCATGTCCAAGCAGGTCAAACAGGAGCCCTGTTCAGAGTCTGAAATAATTTGCAGGTTAAACACTAGGGACATACGGTTGTGTCCGTCTGTTCAACATAAGCTTCTCACATAACTTCCTTCAGCCTCTCCTTTGGTTCTTCACTCGGGGTCAGGCATCAGGGACCACAACTTTTACAAGCCATCTGTTTCAAATATCTTGTCTTCACATATGCCTGTCACAGAGAGTCGTAGAAGGACAGAGAAAGGCAGAGGTACATCTTTGCCCAGACAGGAGAATGGATTAAGTATAAGATATAAGTATGCGCAGGGTGGAGGAATTGGTTCCACCTGTGTACACATCAGTGTGAGCTGAGAGCACATACAGCTATTGGGTGGGGATAACAATCTTGTCTATCTCCTCTCAGATAAACAGAGCGCATTGTTCTTTAATCAAAGGTAGAGTAAGGAAATACAATCAAATTCCTTTTCAAGTAGGAAACTCAATTCTGCTAACAAATGTAAGTTTCAGTAGTGACAAGGGCCACATGTTATTTCATAGTCTCCTGAGGTATTGTGCCAAAAGTAGGAGGCAAAGAGAACTATCTATCCAGGCAAATGGATATAAAACACATGGATCAAACTAATGGATGGGGGGAAAAAAGCATGCAATAAAAAGTAAGCTGACTCAAGCAATGTTTGATGAAGTCCATGATAGCCAGGAATAGTAGTCTACTCTTACTAGTATTTGGCCTGACCTTTCTGGCTTTAGAAGACCTTAATTATTTTCTTTAGTTGAATAAGTTACAGTTATCAATTAGTTTACTCACATAAAATATTCCTATAAATGATCAAACAATGTGAAATAATTAGAAATTTGTTAGCAATATCAAGGCAATCGAATATTTTTACCAAATGACTCAGCTTTCACCTACAGTGCAGGAAATCCATGCAGTCTTTGTGACATTTAGCAAATATTCTAAATCTGTCTGCTGCAAGTGCAAGTATGTAATTTACAAGGAAGTGTGCCGTGGGATCAAACAGAAACAAAACTTAAGCCATGTGCTCCCTAAGGACCACCTCAGACACTTTATCACCTATTTGCAACATACAGCTGCCAATATGCTAAAGTCACTGTGGTGATTATGATGTATTTGCCTGATATTTTGTCAGGTAAATTTCTGGGTTTAAATTGGTCATTCTGTGTGCATCTTCAGAGGGGTTTGATGACTACAGACACTAATGGTAGAATACAGATTCTTTCATCTATAAGGTCACTGGACTGTATCCACAGTGAGTGGAGAAGTGCAAAATCTTACATATCTCTTTTTATGTTCCCAGTGCATTTATCGTGAAGAGAAGACAATGAGCTACTTGCAGTATGCAACAAAATGTTTAATTACTCTGCAATGCTGTTTGCCGTTTAGGGCCTTAGTTGTTGAGCTGAACCTCACACAGGCAATGAAACCCATCAACACTGGCACTAATTGGAACTCCTGTGAACAGTTTCAGCATTTGTCTTTCTATCTGCCACTTCAAAGTGGGGTGTTGTTCTGCCAAAAAGATACTTTTCCCCAAGTGACAATGAAACAGAACATTAGCACACTGTGGAGAAATTCCTGTTGACTTCATCATACGTAAACTGAATTTGGGTTCCAATGCTGTCTGTCTGGATCTTTTGAAAAACAATTCTTGTAAATCCTGCGTGTTTTCTGTCACCAAAGAAAACCACCTTCATGTGTAAAACTGCTTCTTACATGAAGATATATGCCTTTCTTTATTAAAAGAGGAAAAGGAAATAGGAGGAGAGAATTACCTCTGAATTCATAGAGTTGTAACAGAGGCTTTTAAGTGTTCTGAACAAATGGAAAACCATAATAGGTGTTTTAATGACAAGGAAACAAGGAAAAGCTTAGATGAGATGAGCTAGTTTTCTCTCTGTATTGGGTTAACAGTTGCACCAGTGGGAAAAAAAGGACCAAACAGATCAAATAGCTTTGAAATATTTATTTGCTTCCCATAATAACTCTGTGTATTCCAGCTATAAATAATCATTGATGCTGGTGCAGATCACAAAGACATGGGACAGAAAGAGTGGATAGTTTAACAGAAAATTATAATAACAATGAGTAATGTAAACAACTAATTCAATTTATATTGTTACACCAGTAAAATATCATACATGATATACTGACCTGGCTTCTTCCTATGAATTTTTCTTGCTGTTCTTGTAGAGTTTAGCAGATATCTAAAATTATGCTCTAGAATTCCTGACATACAGGAATAATACTAATTAAAAATAATACTAATAAAAGCAGTATTGCACTAAACTCTACAGTATTTCTTCCATAATAAGAGGTAAGCAGATACTACCTCTGCTCCCTGTTCCTCTAGTATGCAGTTCCTCTGCTGGAACTCAGACATTGTCATTACTTCAACGGCCTTTGAGTCAGGGTCTTTGCTTAACAGGGAAGACTTAGTTGTCCTTCTACAGTCACTGCTTCTTCTAAATCTCTACCTTGATTAGAGCTGAAAAATTTTCCAGGTAGAAAATGATTGATGCTGCTGACACAATGGCTTTTCAGAGATGATGCCAAGTATTTGACTGTAATGGCAGGCAGGGATGCTCAGACCCCACCAAAAAGCCATGTAAATAGTTAAAGATGGATAGCATCAGAAGCAACAGAGCTCTCCTACTAAAATGCAAAGGCGTGCTTTAAAAAACTTGTTTAAACAGCTAAGTATCAATAAATTACAATTGAACTGTAGATAGCATTTGTCTACAGGGGCTTAAAAGCATTTGTTGACTCAGATTGGTCTTTAAGAAATTACCACTTCACTTGCAAGGGAGCATGCTGTGGGATTAAAAAGAACACAATACCTAAATCTTGCTCTGCCTCAGGATGATTTCAGCCACTTAATCAGGCCTTTTAATAAGTGGCTGCCTATAACCTAAAGGAGACTTTGGTCTTTATGATAAAGCATTCATGCACACTGTCAGTGACTACCGCACCAGAACAGAACACTTTTTTTGTAAATATTTGATTTCTCATTNCTTATCTGGATAATCTTCATCCATTTTATGGAACTGAGAACTCCAAACTAAGAGCACAGCTAAGATATAAAGACTATCACCTGTACAGAGTTGAAGTCTTTAGGTTTTGCTCATAAAAACCTCTCTCACATTTCTAATATTTTATCAGCACCTTGCAGAACTGAGTGCCTATTTTCTGATCAGTTGTTTCAAATAGAGAAAGGCCATCAGAACCCTCTAAAATACAAATTACATCTGTACGGACAACTGGGCACTTCAGTTCATTTCTATAGGTTTAACTTCGGTTCTTTTGAATAGGATTAATTTACATACTATCAAGTGTTGGAAAGAATGTGACAACTTGGCCAGGTAAAGGATAGGCAGTGTTCTATTTCCTTTTAATTCCTGTACAGAAGAAACTAATATTTTCTGGTTTTAATCAACAAGCTCTTTTTATGTGCGGGAATAGGTTTCCCATTCAAGAAATCTTGTCTCAGTGAACCAGATGCTTCCCTGAGTAGTAACAGAGGCACTCAAACAGTCCTACAGACCATTAGTGACTGGGAGTGGAAATGGGAAGGGATGGAGACTGTGGTGCTACAGAGAGTAGTGAAACAAATCATTCTTACCCCTACAAGATGAACAAGGAATATGTTTTGAGATAAATAAATATTCAGGTGGTCCTCAGTGAATTTAGATCTGTTGGACTGGGTGGCTGCATTAAAAATAGGCACAACTCTGTCCAAGCATTATCCCTTTACAAAATGTCTGTTGCAACACAACACATATTTCTGGCCTTACTGTAGAATCCTCATATGCTTTTATTCAGCCAGAGCCTGATTCTATGAGGAGTTAAGTCACCATAAAACTCCCTTTAAGTTCAGTGGAAACTGAAGTCATGAAATTATTTTAAATATTGTGCTTTATTGTAATTTTTCTTTTTTAGCCTTTCATTTCCAAGTCATCTTTGAAGCCTTGGTGCTGCTATGGCTACAGCTTTAAGGAATGGTTTGCTTCATTTTAACCTTTCACATTTTATTAACAAAATCAAAACCAGGACAATTAGAGACCTCCTGATTTTCATTTGTTTTAATATTAAGAGAATGTTTGAAATGGCACAAGTCTTGGGAAAAGTAGTTCAAGCCGTGGCTGAAGCAGCACTGGAGTTCTGGCCACAGACATCAAAGATAACTTGAAAAGAAGAAAAAAAAATGAAGCCGATAATTCTTTACATTTGGGGATGCATTTAAATAATTTTGTTGCATATATATAACACAAAAAAAACCCTAAGAAAAGAGAATTAACTACTGTTGACAATCAGTATTTTAAACATCACAGTTAGGCTTCACAAACGAAGATTTGGGAAGGACTCTACGCACGCTTGCTGCAAGCATGCTGGTGGCTAAAACGGTCTATGCGGGATAGGCAAGTCTAGTCACAAAAGGCACAGCAGAAAGTCTCCTTTGGTGATATTGGTGAGGAATGGTTCTTTCTGCGTTGTCTTTTCTCCTCAAGACTGACTCTGCGTGCGTTCTCAAAGGAAGCAGCAGTGTGTGAATAGTGTGTGTCCATGAATCCCAATTGGAGGCCAGAGTGGACCATTGATGGCAGTCAATATGGCCAAGGCTGAGGTGTTGTTTCAGGGAGTCCTTGTATCTCCTTGTCTTGGGTTGAGCTGGCAAAATACCAACTGCCCAATACAGAGTATCAGAACTTCCCTCTCCCCACCGAGAAAAGGGAAGAAAAAACCTGGACACTCAAAACAGGGTTATATATTTATACAGAAAGGAGAAAATGAAAACTACAATATAACACACAAACAAGTTTAATATAACAACAATTTTCTACTTCCCACTGAAGTCAGATCCCATCACTCTTCATCTATAAAGCACCCCAAAAGACACCCAAAAAAGAAGAGAAAGAAAGAATATTCCCTGAATTAGAACAAAATGCGACGGAGCANGGGGGGAGATTCCTTAAATTCCTTGCTACTAATAATGTATCTAGTACCTTAAATTATACCATACCTGGGGACATGGATATCTTGTTCAAATGTATAGTTGGTTCTATATGTCAGGGCCCCAGCTGAC
>VWZD01007786.1:417934-483001 GCA_013396695.1 Sakesphorus luctuosus | reverse complement strand
TCTTGGGAAAAGTAGTTCAAGCCGTGGCTGAAGCAGCACTGGAGTTCTGGCCACAGACATCAAAGATAACTTGAAAAGAAGAAAAAAAAATGAAGCCGATAATTCTTTACATTTGGGGATGCATTTAAATAATTTTGTTGCATATATATAACACAAAAAAAACCCTAAGAAAAGAGAATTAACTACTGTTGACAATCAGTATTTTAAACATCACAGTTAGGCTTCACAAACGAAGATTTGGGAAGGACTCTACGCACGCTTGCTGCAAGCATGCTGGTGGCTAAAACGATCTATGCGGGATAGGCAAGTCTAGTCACAAAAGGCACAGCAGAAAGTCTCCTTTGGTGATATTGGTGAGGAATGGTTCTTTCTGCGTTGTCTTTTCTCCTCAAGACTGACTCTGCGTGCGTTCTCAAAGGAAGCAGCAGTGTGTGAATAGTGTGTGTCCATGAATCCCAATTGGAGGCCAGAGTGGACCATTGATGGCAGTCAATATGGCCAAGGCTGAGGTGTTGTTTCAGGGAGTCCTTGTATCTCCTTGTCTTGGGTTGAGCCGGCAAAATACCAACTGCCCAATACAGAGTATCAGAACCTCCCTCTCCCCACCGAGAAAAGGGAAGAAAAAACCTGGACACTCAAAACAGGGTTATATATTTATACAGAAAGGAGAAAATGAAAACTACAATATAACACACAAACAAGTTTAATATAACAACAATTTTCTACTTCCCACTGAAGTCAGATCCCATCACTCTTCATCTATAAAGCACCCCAAAAGACACCCAAAAAAGAAGAGAAAGAAAGAATATTCCCTGAATTAGAACAAAATGCGACGGAGCAGCGGCAGCAGCAAGGCCCAGCACAGCAGGACAGCAGTAGTGTGTCCTGTCTCTACTGCAGCCATGATGCCAACTCAGAGAACATCTCCAACCCTACTGTATTTGTATCTCAGTTTGTGTCATCTGCTGTGCAATATGTCTTTGGTTGCTTAAGTCAATAGACACCTGTCTCTCTTAATCTACTTAACATTATCAGAGCCTACTAAAACTGATTCCTACCAAAAGGCCTAAGTAAAACTACCTCACACTTCTTCATTGAAAACTAGTATTTTAAATGTACAATTGAGTTATTTTCCAATTTCGTCTTCTTTGGGGAAGACACAAGAAATAAAACTGCATGACAACAATAGAAGATTGACTAAGAAGGTATTTAGGAAAATAACTGCTTAAGAATGTCTGTCACTGGCTTCCTGAATGGTCATTAGAAAATTACTTATTACTTTGTTCTTAAACTCAGATATTTCCACCTCAAATATCTGTGCATGAATAATAGATTGATTTGAACATTCTAAAATGCTTAAACCAGAGTGTTTACTGTTTATTGCCCTAATAATGGCACATTAAAGTAAAGCATGGCAATAATATATTGTATCTGAAATCTCTCATTCATATTGTTTCCCCTTATGCTGGACTTGAATAATATATCCTCATATAGTTAAAAAAAGGGCTGCACTCAACCAAACCTTTCCAGAAGGCAAATATACAAGCTATTAGGAAGTAGTAAGATGTTGAATAATGTGAAAAATAAGCAAGTAGACTGGTCAGACACTAGTAGATTTAGTCAGCAAGGACCAGACATTCAGTTATTTTATTAAAATACCCCTTTCAAAGAATAAAATGAATAATAATTTAGAGCTTTGAGAAGTCATTTTCATTATTATTTTTGTACCTATTTGAGTAAACACTTTTAGATTAGCAACAAGGTCTCTTTTTTATTACATTACTCAGAAAAAACTGAAGTGTTTAAAACAAAGTGTATTAATCTGTTACTTTTTCTGCTTTGGGGTAATTTAATGCAATTTAAGAGTATCTGAATTGAATTACTAAGCTTATATTTCAGATACTTCCCAGAAAATCACAAAAAGAGGTATGATTTACATATCTGAACAGCCTTACACCCTGTTTCTTTATTGATCGTATTGAAATACTCAAAGGTGTCATTGGCATAGCAGAAAGTTCACCTGAGCTTTACATTTTAAATGGAGGCTTCTGAATTCTGCTGAATACCAAAGTGTTTAGTAGCTCTGCTTTGCTGATTTTCATTTAAATCAGAATAATATTGGTCTTTGGGGCTCGTTGTATGTCTTGGTATCTTTTTATAAATTCCATTATCAGCTATTAATAGTGAGACAGGTTGTAGTCATCACATACAGAGTTCATGCATATAGGCCAGAACAACACACATCACAGGAACACAGATAACAGGCCTAAGTCCTGAGCACTGAGCTCCTGTTTTTCAAGGCTCTCTCTATAACAACTTCAAAATCTCTCTGACCACCATTTAATTCATGTAAAATTAGGGTTGTTTCTCACTATTTTTCATTTACCAACATTGGATTTCACCTGCCACTTAATAATTTAATCTCCCACTCATTCTTTGTAACCAACCCTCATCTTTATTCCCCCAAGTAATTACAGTATTTGTTTAGGAAATTCTCACGGGAGCCTAAGTTCAATCCCTTCTTCTGCCTGAATGCAGTCTGTAGAACAGTAGAGGTCATTCTGCCCCAGAAATAAAATAATTCAACAGAAATAAGTGAGAAAGAAAGCCCATTTTCTTTCTCACAGAGGTTTTACCTTCCCATGGCTTTCTGTTCCCAGGGATGGCCATTATCAAACAGTTCCTGCCCTCCCTCAGCTGTTCCACTCAAGTTCATGATTCAGCCTGAAGAGTCTTCATGCCAAGCATGTTCCCTCTTGTGCTTCAGCTCCAAATGCCTGTCTGCATACCTCAGTCTCAGTCTCCACCAAAACAGGAGGAGCTCTGTGTGCTAAGAGAGGCTCTTGGGCCACAAGAAGCAAAGATGGTAGAGAAATGTAGGAGTGAGTTCACAACCTGCAGGTCTATAACCACAGGTCTTGTGACTCCTGTGTCACGAGCAGTCCCTGGCATCTCCTAACAAAGACATAGCCACTTCCAGGCAGGTAGGTCCAGCCATTCCCTGTTTTTCAAGATGACCTCTTAAAATTGTCCATGTGCTCTTTAGCAGCCAGAATGACAGTGTTTTATTAATGGCTGCTACTTGGCTCTGCAGGATCAGAGGGAGGTGATGTGGATGTTCTGGGTCCCAGCTTCCATTTGCATATGTTCTGCAAAGAAACCAAGCCGTCCCACTCTAAGCTTGCACCTGGGCCTCTGTAATACAAATCTCTGATGTCTGCAAAGGATGAAGGTGCCAGGGTACAGCTTCAAGCTAAGCTTGATCCCAGGAATAGGCTCTATCTTTGTTTTCCCACAGGTAGTCAGCCTTGACATCCTGCACAGAACCTGTGCTCAATCTACTCATATGAAGTGGTTAAGAAATGAACTCACCAGCAGTTTCCTCCTGTTCCTTGGATGCTCTTTCAGGAGGTCCCACAGGAAGATCGTGGACTAGTTCAGAAAACAATTTCTAGGGAAGCCATGTGGAGTAACAGAGTTGGTAGGATCTGACAAGGAACTTGCCGTTCATCACAGCTGCCAAGTTTGGCAGCTGGGATAGGCCAAATGTTAGAACTGTTTACTCACAAGGAGGCACAGCATTACTACTTGTTCAAGACCTCATTCAGGTATGGGATAGATTTTAGGGCATTTAAGATCATTAAGCTGATCTGCTGCTAATGGCAGAGGTTGGAAATTATTGTGAACTTGAAAAATATTTAATCATTTCTCAGGGATAAGTTCTCTTCCGCCCCTTCCCTGTCAGATGATGGGTCCTTCTGGCATTTACTAATAGCAAGAAGCTTTGGGATATTTTTACTTTGGAGGGACTTGACAGCTTTGGCAACTACCTCGTCCACATTGCCTGATCTTTGGAGCCCTTAAAGTCTTCAGGAAAGTGGTCCTAGTGCTAAGCAGGTTGGATGATGAGGAAACTTGACCTCAGGTATCATAAATGAAATCCTTAGTGGCTTTAGGTACATCTGAAAAGAAGGTTCGATGAGTTATATTTTTTCTCACTTAGCAGATTATGATGATTTTAGTTGCCTGGTGTGCTCTCTAAATGACAGAGCTTTCCCAGGAAAGGCCCTGGCATTGACATAACTCTAGAAAGAAAAGAGCTTTCAGGTTTTTGCACTCCTAGATGACATACAGATATCTTGGAGTTCTATCAGCCAGTTCTTTTACTCTGCTGAGCTTGTCTACTGACAGAGGCACAGGTATAAGAATAATGAAGAAGTTATTAGTGTTGAAATAAACTTGAGGTTGTGATTTTAACTTCTTGAATTTTGGCCTCACTTTTCTACCTCTATCATGAATATAGTAGTGCTCTGATATTACCTGTGTGGAGAACAATATCTGGTAACGACAGGCATTTCTGTACTTGGCGGTAGGGATCATATGGTTCCATGCAGACAGACAGACATGCGACAGATATCAAATAAGAGACAACACATGCCTAAAAGACAGCCATTTCTGTTTCAGCTGCTTTTAATGGAAGACTATTCTAGAGACGGATTTCTTAACCATGAGAAGTTCATTTGCTTATCAGACACATTCTAGCAGCTGTGAAGTTTTGTGTAACTGGCTCAGCCATCCAGTTACATGTGAAATTATTTACTGATTTTCCACAGTTTTTCATTTGTTCAACACGCACACGGGAGAGTGATTTTTGCACAGCAGTTCAGGAGTGGCCTTTACAACCACTGGCACACCACTATAATGCATTTTACTTCCTCTTACCCACATGAAGAATAAAGATAATGTTCTCTTTTTTTGTCCCTAGCATAAAAAGTATGTGATAATTTAAAAAAACATTTCTAAAGTTAAGCAATTTGCAACACTTACTAGTGGGAAATCTTTTGCAATAGTAATGGTAACACCTGAGATGTTTGATATAAGATCTATGAGCATTCATTTCCCCAAATTCTTCAGGTCCTTCCACTTTACCATGAGCTCCTCTTTGCTCATTGTCTTGGGTTGAGCTGGAAAAATGCCAGCTGCCCAATACAGATGTCAGAGCTTCCCTCCCTCCCTGCTGAGAAGAGGGAGGAAAGGAAAAAAACCTTCAAACTAGGTTTATGCTCAAACTAACTATATATATTTATACAGAAAAAAGAAAATTCAAAGAAACTACAATACATACTTACACAAGTTAGAAGTAACAAAAAATAAATTCCCACTGCCCAGCAAACACAAATTCTACCATTCTAACTACAAATCACTCCAGAGACTCAATCCCCAGAAAGACAGATTTAAGCAGAAAGACTAAGAACAAACATTTTACTTCCCTAAGATAACATGATGGTGAGCTGATGCTGTGGGCCTGGGCCTCCTGTCCCTCCTGGGATGGCATGGTGTGACCTCCTAAGACCAGAGCTGTGATGCAACTGACCAAGCCACTCCCACACCGGCTCTTACTCCCTTTTGAGATGATGTCGTAATATGGTACGGAATACAATACTATTGGCTAGAAGAAGTCAGCTGTCAGCTAGCTCAGCCCAGCTCAAACCAGCTGACAGTCCCAGGCCTAGACTGAAATTTAAAGCCTAAATTTAGGCCTACCTAGCTAAACCTTTAATACTCACAAACATCTTTAGATATTGTATCAGATTATCAGCATTCATTTCTCTTTGCTTGAATAAGAAGCAAGTGGAGTAAGTTTAAAAAAGTAATAAGAAGCCATGTCGTTACAGGTAAAGTGTGATTTTGGAAAATATTGTCAGCATCTGTAGGTCTCAGTGTGATGCTCCACCTAATGAGGTGTCATGCTTGATATTCTGTGGCAAAATAGGAACTTTGGTTGAATTCTTATCTTTCGTGATTTTACTGGGTCTTGTTGGGACAGAATTAATATTCTTCATAGTAACCTGTATAGTGCTGTGTTTTAGATTTGTGAAAAAACCAGTGTGGATGATAACACACAAATGTTTTAGGTACTGCTGAGCAGTGCTTGCAGAGAGTCAAGGTTTCCATGAGCCAATAGGCTGAGGGTGGGCAAGAGGTCAAGAGGGGACACAGCTGCAACAGCTGATCCAAACTGACCAAAGAGATATTCTACATCACATAATGTCATGTTCAGCAATAAAACTGAGGCAGTTTTTCCAAAGGAGCTGTTGCTCAGAGACTGGCTGGGCATTAGTCTGCTGATGGGAAGTAGCAAGTGATTTTCTTTGCATCAGTTTTTTTTTCTTCTTTCTTCACTTCTGAAACTGTCTTTATCTCAAACTGCAAGTTCTTCTCATTTTTGCCATTATGATTCTCTTTCCCATCCTGCTGGGGAGAGCAAGTAATTGGTTGAGGGCTTAGCTCCTGAGGGCTTGACAATGATCCAAAATAAATGTTAAAATGTTCAGTGCCACATCTCCTGCATTTCAGGTGTGATGGGAATAATATTTTGATTGTTCTAAACAATGCAAAATTATGGCTGACTTATCAAGTCTTTGGTGTAATGTTTCCAGTCTGTCTGGCCTACCAGTCATTTAAAGAAATAAAGAGCACAGAAAAAACCCCCAAATTGTCTCTCCTTCCCTGTGTGGTTTTTTTTAACTGTGTCTGTTTGGAGACTTTTGTCCACAGGATTCAAACAGCTAGTGCACCTGAAAATCTGTGGGGAAGGAACTGAGCAGCCACAAAAGATAGCAAGGAGGAGTAAATGACTACAATTATTACACTCCTAGCTAATTGACTCCTTTCTATATAGAACACAGGGAAAACAGTGATCAAGTCTGTCTGGACACAGTATTTACTCTAGATAACTTCTGTAAATAAGATTCCTTTCTTGAACAAAAATAAACCTGAAACACCACTGATTTTTATTCAAACAGTGAAGAAAACCAATCAGTGATATCAGTTTAGCAACTGGGCGCATTTCTGTGGCCATTTTGTGCTATTTCTATTGCCATATGGCAAGAAGTTACAGTAGATGGTCCAGTGATCTCTTCCAGTCCCAATCTCCAGCAAAACAGTTTCATGCAAGCCCTCTTCTTTGTATTCATGCCCAACACAATTTTCTTTTTTTACATTTTCTGCTCTTCTTTTAGCCAGAATCTCACTCTTTCTGATTGATTGGGAATAATTTGGCTTTCTCAAGTAGTTTTTCCCAAGGGGCACAATCCCTTACACCGACGGTTCATTGTTCTACCTCCTGAATGACAGAGGCTGTATGTGCATTAAAAAATAATATATCAAATTATATGGAGGGTTTAAAACTGAATTTCATCTCCCTTGCTTTGATCTGTGTTCCATCTCCAACCATAGCTCATTGCCTCTAGCCTCTGCAACACACAGGGTGTTCCAGACAGTAACAGGGTAATGAGATACACACAGTTCTCAAAATGCAACTCGAGGAAGCAAAATGGTCCCACTGCTCTAATGAAGGTAGGGCATGAGGCCCGTCTGGTAGAGAATTAATTTTGTTTTCCAAATTATGCCTGGCCACTAGAATTGCTGAAAATACCAGAAAGTAGACTGGAATATCCAAAAAGATTAATTGTTCTACTAAAACTTAAAGTGGAGCCAATAACCCACTGGCACTTGTAAAAGTAACAACAATCAGGAAAGCACTGAATTCACTACATAAGTTTTCTACAGAGGTGTGAACAAATTACTATGACAGGATCCCCTGGAGTATCTAGCTGAAAAGTAGGCTGCTTTCTGCTGAATTCCCAAATCATGTATGAGTGCTTAGGCAAAGCTTGTTGGTGCATCACTGACCATGTCTGCCAACATACTTTTGTTGTGACCTGTAAAGTAAAGTACACTTTATATTTATTTAGTCACTGGGTTTGGTCTCCTCTGAATTATAAAACCACGTCTTGGGTAAAATGCTGTGAGACTGTGCTGTGAAATTAGTCCATAAATTCACACCATTATTTGTTTTTATCAATATTAGATCAGTCCTGGCAGTTTTCCTTACAAATGTAATTTCTGTGACAGAGTAGCTGTTTTTGTTTCCACTGAAAATAACTGAAAATTTTCAGCAAGAGATGGGCATGTACCAAAATGCTGGCTGCTATCAGTTCTGTGCACCTTTTTGCTTTACAGCAACTGAAAAAGAATGTTTTCTTTGTTTTATCGTAAGTCAAATTTGCAGTGACCAAGAAAAAAGACGAATGCTTTCTACAGAGATTAAAAATTATTTAAAAATATAAAAATTATTTCTTTTAGAGTATTTTAACCAGTTTTGTGCAGTCTACTTTTGCTGAAGCTTTATAGACAAGTGGAAGCAGTTTGCCATGCAGTGAATGTAATCGTACATGAGAAAAAATGATATGTTTGATTGTGGCTTAAATAACGTGCTTTCCATTTGTTACACATAGAAAGAAAATTAAAATCAGAAGGAGTCTGTAGTTACACCTTAGATTGTTAATGGTCTTCTAGAAAATCATCCAAAAGCAAACAAACAAGGCTTAGAGATCTGAACGTTTGCATTTCCACTATGTAGGGAGGCTTTTGAGTCAGGAAACAAACAAAAAAACCCAAAAACTTAGAACAAGTTTCTGACAATTACAAAATTATAGAATGGTTTATGTTGAAAGGAACATGAAAGATCATCTGGTTCCAACCCCTCTGCCATGGACAGGGACTCCTACTAGACCAGGTTGCTCAGAGCTCCATCCAGCCTGGAGACGAACACTTTCAGGGATGGGGCATCCACAGCTTCCCTGGGTAACATGTTCCTTATCATTATCCCAGTAAAGACAACTAATCTACCTCCTCTCCTTCAGTTTAAAACCATTCCTCTGTGTCCTGTCACTTTTGGAAAGATAAGTTTTCACAGGTCCAGGCACTGGGTTCAGGACCAGCCCTTCAGACCTGTGTAGAGACCAGATGATTTATCGAGCAGGTTAGGAATGGGAAATGGGCCCAGGGAAGCCCTGTTCAATAAGTCTCATAGATCCCAGAGCTAAATGCCAGATACAATCCTGGCATTTAAAAGTGCTGAGTGGGCAGTTTTTATGACTGTTTAAGGATGTTGGCAAGGGTTTAAGTTGCACTTCTTTAGCAATCTGAGACTTCTTCTTTGCATGTACCACACATGTACCTGCCTTCAAAAGAGAAACTGCACCATCTGCTTGGCCACAGAGCTAACATATCTTCCAAATCATGAAAGTTTGCAGGTTTCCAACAGAATAATCTTGTATTTCCAGTTAGCATTTTCTTGCTGGCATAAGGGGGGGTCTGAGGTGCATGGCAAATTGGTTATGCAGTCCACTGGTCTTCTACTGTGCCATGGGATTGCTTCACTGGCACAATTATTCTTCTATCACTTGCAATTGTTCATACGTTCCCTATGGTCATAGCTGTGAGTAGCTGGGAAGGTGTTCTAGGTGCAGGCATGGTACAGGGATAGTTGCATTACAACCCAGCATTGTCTTGAGAACTTATTTTTAAGTTTAGAGTAGCCTAGACATAACCAGTGAAATTCAAAATCCAAGCTGATACTCTAGCCACAAGTAAGAGTAGAAAGATTTCAAAAGATTTCAAGTGTATACGTTTCCCTTGTTCCTAAAATGTAAATGCCAAAATGGAATCAAAGATTTTCACCACTAATTGAGTTTATGTTCTTTGTCTGTTGAAATTGGAATCGTAAAATGTCTTAAAGATGCTGTCCAGAGCTTTGGGTTTTGTTTTCTCAGAGGAAAGGATATCTTGTTTCATAAAAATCTGTTAACAAGAAATCAGATCTTATCAGGGTGAATCCTGTGGCCTTCTGAAAGACTATTTTAGCTATGGAAAATTCGTTAAGATTCAGATTTTTGTTCTCATATAATAGATATCTCTTTGTTTTTTTCTGATGTTGAAAAGATGTTTGTTATTTGCATATCTGAGTATGTTGCAATAGTGGATTTGCATAAAATATCGGCAACATTTAACAGGCCAATGATGTATAGCACTGAGCTGGAGCTCACAAGGCTTGACCTCTTTCACACTTTCCTAAAGGCTGCTGGTAAACCACTTTAATATTCTTGTGCCTCAGTTTTCCTGTTTGAAAAATAAAGATATTTATATTCTATTCCTTAGTAAACTCATTTGATATCTACCAGTCAAAAAGTGTGTATTACCAAGCAAAATGGGGAACATTAATTTTTCAAGACATAATTTGGCATTTGATTTAATATTGTTCTAGTTCTACAAAAATACATGGGGGGAAAAACAAAGCACCAGACATTTAGAATTATATTTTTCCAGACCCTTATCTTATCCCCACATAGAATGTCACCAATTAAATGACTTAGAGGAGTCTGAAATTTATCCTGTATGCTACTTTCTATGAATGTAATAAAAATACATAAATATAAAGAAAAATATGAACAATAAAAAATATACCCAGAACTTCCCATAATTTTATACCCTTCAGGGTAACTACCTGTATTTATTACCTGTTTTGAGTAATTAGATTGTTATCCTTATTTCCATTGCAGAGAAAAATGTGGAAAATCTTTTTACAGAGCCTACTCTAGACTGGCTAGTGTTCAAATGAAGGCAATTTTGCTGTGTCTGCATGTTTCTGACACTAGACTTGTATATATTTGTAGCTTTTCTCTAAGAAATGAGAGGTCCAGGGTACACTTTGGTTATAACACTTAGTGGAAAGGCATTTTCTTGGTAAATTTGGGTACTCAAGAAAAAAAATCTCATAAAAGAGATTGGTCTCTTGCTATTTAAGCTGTAACAAAAAAGGTTTCTTTTCACCTATAGTATGAGCTGCCCATCCATTTTTTTTCCCCTGAGCTTAGCAAAAGCATGTTCATTTATCACTTTACCTCTTTTGGCTTTTGAGTCAGCAGAGTTTGAACACCTCTTACATCTTTTTCACTTTCCTATTTTTGAAAGACAGACCCAAGTACTATACTGAGCACAAATAAAGACAGTCTTTCTTCTGAAGAGCTTTACAGGTAAACACTTGGAAGACTAGACATTGCAAGAAATCCAGATGTTTTGCAATAATTGAATGCAAAAAGGGTGCTGTGTTGGCTGAAGTTAAGCATGAAGGTTTTTAACAAAATGTGTTACTAAATCTAGCATGGGTGGCTCAACACAACAATTTTCCCTTTTTTACCCAGAGATTTCTCACTATGATGTTGTAGGGCCTCATTTGGCTCATAAGCAGGGCCCCACTAACAGCTCTGGTGACCAACAACTTCCCTTATTTCCTGAGTGATCTTCAAAAACTTGGGATACCAGTGTTTCTTATCTCAAACTAGGGATGAAACACTTCTTGTTGTGTCAGAATATTGTTTATGTTCATTCATTATTTAGTGTCTTGTTAAACACAGTCAAGTTAGTGACATTTCTCTTAAGAATTTCTTTGGGTTAGACTAGAGCAAGGTCATCTTTAGAACATCTTATTACATATAGTGGCTGCATGTAGCTACTACAGTTCAGGAAATTCCTGTATTCCCAAATCCATCAAATTGCATCGCTGTTTAGTTGCTTGTAAAATGAAGTAGCACTTGATATTTCCTCTTTTTTTTTCTTTTTTTTCCCCCCCCAAAATTCTGTTCAGTGCTTGAGAGCACTGTAACAGTACCAGGATTTGGTCACTGCTCTGGAATTGAACTGACCTTATGTTTGATGCAAATTTCCTGAGGTTCATTCATAATACTGTTGCATTTGTGCCATGTTATGGAGGTGTTGGGAGTGTAATTTGCCTCCTCCTCATTGTAAGTTTACAGTGCTGCAATCCCAGTGTAACTCTGATAGGATGTGTCTGGGAAGTGAGGTCTCCCCTGCAATGTGTATACTTGGGAGCTATAGAAGCACAGTTAGAGAGGAATATATATTTGCACTACAGCCAATGTGATAAAAAAGGAAAACACCTCTCTGACTTTTTGGAGTAGCTCTGCATTAATATCAGTGTAATCAGTGAATCCCTAATTGTTTTAATTTAACTTTTTCCATAAATTATTTTAAATCAATTAACACAGACTTAGAGAAGTAGTATCATTTAATTATGAAAAATCTGCCCCCCCCAAAAAGATCAACTAATTGTTTATAATTTCTAAACCACTTTTTAAGCCACTTTTTAGGGTTCTGTTATGAAGTGAAAAACCTTTACATACAGAGGTTTCAGAGGAGCCATTCATTAAAGTTTTAAACAGATGCTTTACCAAGCAACATATTTAATTAAATCCTCAACTGTTGTGCTTAAACAAGACAGATTTTCACTAGAGCAAGCATAAAGTTGAATTCACAGGAACAATTAACCAGACTTGTTTGTACAGTATGTTTTATCGAACAGGTAGAGTGGCTTCTCAAAGTGTTGATCACCATTGAAATCTCTTAAACAAAGCTGAAGATCACAGCGTGCATGCAGTCACTTTTCTACAAAGTTTGATGCTATTTCCAAGGGACTTAACAGGAGCCAGACTGAGTTTTCTTGTGTTAGTGATATATGTGTGTGTATGTGTGCAGGTAAGTATGCATATGTGTATATATAACATTATATTTGTATATATATATGTTTTATATGTATGTATGAATAATTTTTTTGAGAAGATCATAAACAAGTGTATGCTTATGTTATAAGCAAGTAAATAGGAGCCACTTGCTCATGGTTTCAGTATTCAACCCATTGACTAACACAAGATCCAAAGCCACAGATCCTGATTACACCAAATATCACACAGGTACACAATGGCATTTTCATTTCCCTCAGCCTCTACCAAGGAACCTCATCAGATTTAGAGAATTGCTCTATTATTAACACAGAAATTTTACTGATGTTCTATCTGGGCTAGTCTACTTGTTGGTGGAGTTCCTCTAGTATAAATAGTGGCTGAATAATGATCTCTGGGAGGAAAAATTCCTTTGAAAATATCGTGTAAGAATGTACACTGTCTAAATTCCATTGTCTTTTCAATGGAGTGCCCTGGAAGAAGTTAACTTCTTTCTTATTTAAAGTAACAAAGTCCCTAACTTGTTCTATAGTGGTTGAAATTTAAAGGCTCTCTCTGAGTGGATTCTGTGCTGTGCTTCATCTGCTGCAGCTCAGTGATGTGCAGCAATCTACAAAGCATGAACTGTCAGAACCATTCCAGGGGTTTTTTATTGCAAGAAAGGCTAGAAACAGTTGCAAAAATTATTCTTCTATGTGTCCATCATTCCTTGGTGTTTATGCATTTGTGGTGTAAAGCCCACTGCAAGCAATACATGTTTGTGTTTTTGAACAAAACTTAGAGTCAATTTATATGAACATTTATATGAACTACAACTGTCAAGTCATAAGGGCACTAAATAAAGACAATGGAGATTCTGTTCCTGCTCTGTCACATATTCTTTGCTTCAGCAGAGGGAAAAATATCTTCAGCCATCTTGATTTTCTCTGTGCCTTCTAACTTCTCTTCGACTCTGCATAATTTGACCTGTACAAGTTTGGTGAAAGAATTTTTAATGTGCTATGCAAATAGGACCTTTTTTGGTGTTTTGTTTTGTTTTGTTTTGTTTTTTGGCAACTAAGTAGGGTTGTAAAGCAAACTATAACATTACCATTCCCTATTTCAGTAATAGCACTATTTGCAATAATTTATTCAATATTTAGAGATGAGCCAAAGCACGAATTTTTCAGAATATGGTAGGAATTAATGATGATCTACTACTAAAGCACTTGTTCTTATGCAGCCTGATAATGCTGCACACAGAATAAAAAATCTTATGGTTAATTTACGTATTTATTTTTTTAAGCACCAAAGAAAACCAGCTTTTCTCCATTCCAGAGCAATGGCCTATCAGATTTTACCACAGAATAATTGCATTGTCTGGTAAAATGACTGAGGTGCTGCCCATGACACAAATCTTTGTTCTTTTGGGAACTTGTGGAGAAATTTTGCCCTAGGTGAAATTCTCAGTTTTGTTTAATCATTTGTTGTTGTTGATATTATCTCTTTTTAAAAGAAAAAATCAGAATGAGAATGGTAGCAGCTTCACAGTTTCCACCCTCAATAAATTTCTGAAACACGAAATATTTGATAGCTTGGGATACAAAAATAAATAAACTAAGATTCATAATTTGGTACTTTCTCAAACTGTTTACAAGGGTCTAGAGAAAGAAAATGATGTTATTTTACAGTTTAGATGTTTTTTCTTTGGACTGTAAGGCTAAAATTATGAAATAGCATGTATTTCAAAGAAGATTTAATGAGAGTTACCTTTGAACATATAGAAACAGGGGATCCAGTTTTTTCATCTTTCTGCCCATTGTTGCTTTTTCTGTGAAACAACATTAGAGTTAACAAGGAGATTAATGAAAGGTGTGAAAACTGCCAAGAGAGTTGCCATGGTTTTAAATCCAGTTGTAGCCAACAAATCCAGAAGAAAAGGCAACACAGGAGTAACATTAGGAAGCCTAAGGAATCGTCAGTAATGTTATATGGGATATATGCCAGTACCTTGAGTCACTGAAAAATACAGGGCTCAGTCTTAGTCTCCTTCATATTTGATGGNAAACAAAACCAAAACAACAAAACCCACTACTGTTAAAAAAGACACTGTAACTCTTAGAGGAATTAACTGCTGCACAAATTCTTAGAGCAAGGGCTTGTATTATTGAGGAGGAAGCCTGGATGTTCACAGTGGTCATTTTAGCTTCAGTTCTCAATTCATGATCAGGAAGTACTTCATGATGAGAGTTTAACAACTCTCCATTTTCACAGTAGCCCATTTTCTTGCCCTACATTTATCTGCAGGCTGTGATGAGCATTACTAGAAAAAAGAAATCATGTGTAGGAAATGTTTTCAGCAGACATACCTATTCCAAACAATATAGGATGAGCAGAAAAAGCAAAACTATTAATATAATAATTTATACTGATTTTTCATAACCTGGTCACAATCATGACATTAAAGATAACCCAGAGATGTCTTTTCTACACATCATGATCTACAATTCTATATCAGAGAAAAAGAAAATTCCCCCAAAATACTTTATCCAATAGTTTTTCACAAGGATGAACCTTATTTTTCTTAGGAAAAAAATCGAAATNCAAAAATCCCATTTACTTTAATAACACAGGATGGGAACTTCTATTTGGAACATGATTATCACAATTATTCAATTATTTTATTTGGATGAAGTACTTGTTTTAGTATTTCCCATAAGTTGGGTGTAAAATGACTTTTCAACAATAGATATAGTATATCAT
The DNA here is from genome assembly GCA_013396695.1 of Sakesphorus luctuosus. Classification (NCBI taxonomy): domain Eukaryota; kingdom Metazoa; phylum Chordata; class Aves; order Passeriformes; family Thamnophilidae; genus Sakesphorus; species Sakesphorus luctuosus. Next base: position 467,876 of record VWZD01007786.1, on the reverse strand, counting down.
AGCAGCAGTATTCTTGTTAATGGTAGGAGATGTCAAAGTATTCACAGTCTACAAGTAATTACACTTTTCTACCTGCAAATAATACATTTAATTTTGTGAAGCAACACTGGTTTGAAGTTATGCCGTAATTCACAGTACCTTACTCGATGCGTGTGCAGAGAACTGGAAGGTCACAGGTGTTTTAGTGCAGCCACTATGTTATTTGTAAATTCAAGGGACACATAATTTGTGTATTAAAGACAGTACAAATGTTATCCAATAAACTGTATTTCACAGAGCTAGTTTAGAGACCAGTGTACAGTACAGCAAGAAAAACGAAAGGTGTATTAAAGAGCAGCTCAGGAACAACAAAATGTCACAGCTAGAAAAGTCAGCATTGAAATCTGTCTTCCAATCAGGGTTTACTAAAATTGCACGAAAAATTAATAATATAAAATTTTCCTTGACACTGAAAATATTCATAATAACGAAATCGTGAACTGAGGTATCTAAAGAAACAGTTAATTTTTTGAACCTGTTTATTCTAGAACTAGTTGCCATAGAGGTTATTATTATTCTTATTAGAGTTACTGGCAGTGCTATTTATTGATTATACTCCTCTTCTGCAGTGTCTGCAAACAAAATTTGTATTTCCATTTTTAATTTTTTTTTCTTTCCCCCCAGTTATCATGCCATGTACTTCTTGGAATCAGTTGATTGGTTTCAAAGAAATGAACACTTCACAAAGCAATAGCAATAATGCCTACAAATATGGTCAGCAACACACTGCTTCCTACATTAAATCCAAATGGGAAACTTTGATAGGCATAGCTATTTGGAATAAAACTATGTTCTAATGCCAACTACTTGCTGACCTGATAATTAAAGGGTCAATTGAATTTATTGGATTCAATTTTTTACTAGGAAAGCAATTTTGATAATTTTTAGGTTTAGTTTAAAAACTGTGAATAACTGCTCTGGTTATATATATTGAAGGCTCATATTTTTAGAAATTCAGAGATAATTCAAAACATGTGGGCTCTGAAGAGTGCCTTTGTACACAACCTTCTCAAAACAGGTTCCATCAGTTCAAAGGTATTTATGCTGCACTTTCCTATAAACCACAGTAGGCTCAGGTGAATAATTGAGGTGACTGACATGACAAAATGAGGGTTGCTGCAGGCAATTACATCCCTTGGATGGCTGAGGTGACATGAGATCCTCAAAGAGAGAATGGACTCCTGCAAACTCGGGCAAACAAGGTGCTTCATGTGCCTGCAAGACCTGTGGAACTTGGATTTCTTGAGTCACTGGGGTGACTGCAATGACCTGAGACACCTGACTTATGTTGAGCAATCCACACTCCTCTGGCTGTTAAAACAGAAATAGATGAACACAGAAATTTCAGTTTTCCATCCCTGAACATCATCTGCAGCACAGTGGTTACTAAAGTTCTGATGCTTGGCAAACTTTGGAGGTCTAAAACTCCTATTCTTGAGCTGCCTAAGGCTATTTGTCGTGTTTTCCCATCAAAAATCTCCCTAAAGATAATTGCAATATTACTGAGAGATAGACTTAAGGACTTTCTCTGACCAAGGGCCACTGCTTTGACTCCTACCATGGGGAGACACCACCACTGACCTTGTGCAGGAGAAAGATGAGCAGTAAGCTGGGGACAGCATGGGCTGCTGACAGTAGGCACAGTCCAGATGAGACCTTAGACACAGCACAAATCCAAACTGCTGACGAGGCCAGTGCAGAATAATTTTTGATGATCATAGTAGAAAAAGAGAAAGATGCTATGAGTGGACACAACTCATAATCCAATGCACTGTTTTTCTGCTGATTTCTAGCTATTTTAGTTCTGCTTTTTCTATGACCAAAATGTATCACAGCCTAGGAAAGTGGTCCAAATGGTGTTATGAATGAAATATAATAATTTTTATTTCCTCAAGCCAAAAATATATTTAGCCTTGGAACAAAATATCTATCACTGTACTGATGGAAGCAGTGGATATTGTAATCAAAGAGCATATTTATGACGTGATAAAATAACTATCTCCAAAGGGTTGTGCCTCCAGCTCAGTACAACCCTTTTATGAAGATGGCTCTGTAGAATGGACAGCTACTGGGTTTGTTTCCTTTTCTTTTTTTTCCAGCCAGTACACCAGAATGGGCTGTGGGTATGAAAAGTAGTGTAGTGGCAAAAAACCAGAGCAGTCTGCCCTCTAGTTTACCCTTTTATATTGCACCAAGCATTACACTTAATATGCAGTGCTCTGGGAATTTAGCATTCCCTAGAAATATTTTGTATAATTATTTGTTCCATCACTTCTTATTACCTTTGTTGCATTAAGATGATAAAAATAGTATTGTGCTGTATATTTAGTCATCTACTTAATATAAAAAGTAGATATTATCCATTAAAAAAATTAATTAAATATTTAAATTAATTTTTTCCTCAGTGTGAGACAGACATTTTAGACTAATATCATTGAAACTTACTAGTATTAAATCATGAAGGGGAAGTTTCCTCTGTTATTCTGTGGGATGTGTAGTAACATAGCAGTCAGGTTTTTTGCTGATCATCTCTAGGGCAATGTTAAAGAGCCACCACTTATTCTGAAACCATTGATTTGTTTTGCATTGGTTTGGGTTTTTACATCTGGCCAGGTTGTATAACTTAGTTAAAGTGAGAATAATATCAGTACAGCATTCAAAGATTAGTTTTTCCACCTGGCACTGTGAAGAATGGGAAGTTATGTTCATGTTTGCGAAACCCTTCTTATTATAAACCATTCCTTTATCTTATTATCCAGTCACAACTGAGACCTGGTTTGCTCTTCTCCTTTCAGCTTGATAAGATTGTCTCATACGAAAATTAAACAAATGTTCCCTCAGAATGGCCTGATGATATAATTGTAAGACAGAACTTTTGGAACCGTGAGTGTACTGAACTTTTTATTAAATATCTTCTTTCACAGCTTGGATGAACTCTGTACTGAAAATTGTAACGAAATTCAAGATGTGCATGCAGGGCTGAACAGCCTGGAGTAAATTTGGTTGTGCAAGAAAGGTTTATGATGAGGGAGGATGAGACTGAATTAACACTGAAATTGTATTATATCATTCTCAGTAGGAGGAGTATACTTTAATTGACCTGTGTATGAAAAACAAAGAAATCTTAATAGCCTTATTTACTGAAAGACATAACCTGTGTAATAACTTTGTCTGCCTCTAACATGGTCATATACATTATATTCAAACACTTATGGTTATAATCGTCTTTATTCCTTTGCTCTTAACATAACAGAATCAACCAGGTCTTAAAGCGCTCTGGGTGATCCTGTGATAAGCATCAGGGTGTACCCACACTCTTCACCAAACATTAAAGGGTTTGAAGAAAGGAATCTGGGGTGACTTTTACACCCTGTGCAATCTACTGATTCCTCCAGGGTGTGAGTCTGTCAGGAATATGGGAGCTGGGAATCAAGTCTTTTAAAAAGCAGATGCAATGGGAGGCTTATATGTATGTCTGAGTGCTATAATGGCAACTGCTCTTTCAGCAGTTCAGAGCCAAGGAAACGTATTGATGGTATATAAAATTTTACTTATATATTTGTCAATGTATTCCACTCCATTTTTGATTTATTGGCAATCAACCATTTCTAGCTCTGCAATAAAACTACTTTTCAGAACAGGGAAAAGAGCGGTAAACCTACCTGTCCATTTCTATCAGTGGGGATAGTTTTGTACCATGGATTTACCCTGAGTGTCAAACAAATGTTTTGATCATTACCTACAGTGACAGCAGAAGCTTCTGTGGCCAAAGCAAGGCTATAGTGAAATACAGTGCCCTGCTAGCTGAAGGCAGATAAATTGGAAGGGGGGNAGGAAGTACTTCATGATGAGAGTTTAACAACTCTCCATTTTCACAGTAGCCCATTTTCTTGCCCTACATTTATCTGCAGGCTGTGATGAGCATTACTAGAAAAAAGAAATCATGTGTAGGAAATGTTTTCAGCAGACATACCTATTCCAAACAATATAGGATGAGCAGAAAAAGCAAAACTATTAATATAATAATTTATACTGATTTTTCATAACCTGGTCACAATCATGACATTAAAGATAACCCAGAGATGTCTTTTCTACACATCATGATCTACAATTCTATATCAGAGAAAAAGAAAATTCCCCCAAAATACTTTATCCAATAGTTTTTCACAAGGATGAACCTTATTTTTCTTAGGAAAAAAATCGAAATAACCAAACCAAACAAACAACAAAAAACAACAACAAAAGTCCCACAAAATCTTGGACTAGTTAATCAAATAAGAGCATATAATGCATCTCAAAATCTTAGATTTCCCCCCTGTCACACCTGCATATAGCCAGTATCTTGTATTTAATTAAAGTGTGTGTTCCAGGAAGGCATCAACTGGAAGTCACTAACATGGATCAAATGCTCTGACAGTAAGAATTCAGACATGCGGATGTCTTCCCTCATTAGCTCATTTTAATACTAATTAATTAAACGTACATGTTCTCCTTGTACTAAAAGTCTCTTTTAGCCACTGGTTTTATATTTCAGTCCAGCTTCTTATTAGTTTTATTCTGTTCTGATATTTACAAACATATTAATCTCTAACCCAAAATCTTTGCTATATCATGACAGTGCAAACCATGATGTGGCTTATGAGAAGGCTCAGAAAGCATCTGAAATCTGCATTTTGCTTTTGAAACTTGTGATAGCTGACAACAGAAAATTTGCATTCTCCTACAAAGCAACATAAGAAATCATAAGTTTTGGGATCCACTCACTTTTCTAACTTCTGGGATCAGAACCTTATGTAGCAACTGCATTTAATTCCCTTGAAGATAGATGTGGGCAGTAAGAGTTATGAATCTTTTCAAGAATGTCAACTTTTGATGTTTTCCTTTCCTTTTTTTACCTGCACCAAGTGGAGACATAATGACAACGTCATTCCTCTTAGGTAAATTCAAGACGGAGTGGGACTCACGTTCCTAATGATCCCAGAGAAGAAAGAAAGAGAACTCGATGTGACGGCTCCTGGCTCTACAGCAGCTGAGGCACCAGTGACCTCCTGAGAGGGACTTGCAGTGTCACATTTCTCATCTATGATTGCCACTGCAAATACTGCTTCACACTGATCTGATAGTGCTCTGGAGATGTGATACAGCTTTTAATCTACTATCAGGACTCAGTAGCTATCTAATGCATTTTTTTTGCAATCATTTGCCATAAAACAGATAGCTTAATTTTAGAGGAAAATAGTATAATGTTCATGATATTCTCTGGCATACTTTGCATTTAATGAATCTTTCTATAGTCAGAACATGAGGAGGTATGTAGAAGTTTTTCTGAAGTCTCATGATAATTTTTAGAAATATTTGCTACATACTTTATCAATACTCATATATTTACTGATATTTTGCTCTCCCCTCATCCCATGCTTTATTTCTGCTGTAATATTTTCATGAATAAATTCTATGATGGGGTAATTCACTGAATATGCAAGAAAAACATTAGTAATGGAAAGCAAATGCATGAGTATTGCATAAATTCCATATATTTGCTTCATGCCCTAAGGACACCTTTATTTGTACTAGATAGTGTTTCATGAACAGTTTGAGTTCCTGAAATATGTTTGTTGTTTGGTTGAGCAGCTGTATCCCAGTATAGTCACAGATGAAACCAAGCAAAATACATAAGAACAACTCCTCAGGGCACCATAAACTTTTAAGGTCCAAATCCTGGTGTCAGCTATTCATGTACAACTCCCAGTGATGTCAATGGAAGTTCCGTGTACATATCTGAAAACAGATGATGTCCTTTATCATAGCAAGGGAAAACATGAATCAACAAAGTTTTGACAGAAACAGAAACTGAAGCTCTTGAGAGAGTGATCTAAAGACTATGAATCCCTCTTTAGGCACCACTCAGTTGCCAGCATTCCTGTTGCTTAGCAGTAAGAACAGCTTTCAAAAAAAATTCCTCTTTTCTGTAGTTTCAGTGTATAGCTTGAAGGGGATAAGAACCACATTTGAAATACTCTGGTTATCCTGGATTCCAGACGGGCCAACTTCACTCATTGGTGCAAGAAGGATACATACAGGGGCTCTTGTCAGCATATATTTCATAAATGTTTGCCCACACAACTCTACTTGGAGGAAACTCTACCAGGATCAGAGGAAACTACCTCTAGTTGCACCAGTGGAGGTTTAGGTTAGACATTAGGAAAAATTTCTTCATTGAAAGTGGGGTCAGGCAGTGGAACAGGCTGCTCAGGGAAGTGATGGAACACCATTCCTGGAAGTGTTAAAAGGGATGTGGATGTGGCACTTGGGGATATGGTTTAGGGGTGAACACAGTGGTGCTGGACTAATAGTTGTACTCAATTATCTTAGAGTTCTTTTCCAACCTTAACGATTCTACAATTCACAAGTCCTATCTCTGTTTTCCTCCCGTATTTCTATGGGCTATCTGTGGGCACAGGCAGCATCTGCTACACAAGCAGGTTGTCTGGATCCACCCTACAAGCTTTTGGCGTCCAATTGGAAATTGGTGGTCAGTGTTCACCGGCAGTTGCTTCTAGAGGCAATTCATCTCATGTTTGAACTGAATTGCTCTCTCAAAGCACCTGTTTGTCTTCATCTGCTTCGGAGAGAGACAAGGGAACTAAATTTTTAATACAGGCATCACAGTTTGGACCCTAAAACTTGGCAGAGCAAATCTAGAACAGAACGTTTACCACACTGTAGATTTCTACCCCAGTATGAGCTACAAAGTAGTGATATTATGCAGATGTACTGTAGTGTATGGACATCTGAGTTGAAAATAAATGAACTATACACTAATTGCTGAAATCAGTTGTAAAGTTTATCTGAGCACCAGACAGGGTGATAATCTTTCTGTTACTCTGGCCTTTTCTTGATGATTTGACTAGCCCCATTTAGGAAGGAAACTCTAGTCCTACGTGTTAATAGAGTAATTGGGAAAACTGCACTAGGATCTCTGTGTGAGGAAACTCAGCTTAGTGCTGGCATCAATTGCTTACTCAGCAGCACACAAAGTAAATGCATTTTAACTGTCTATTTAGTTCTGCACTCTTTGGCTGTTGAAATCTTGTCATGAGACAGGCCAGATGGTACAGACATTGACACCTGTAATTAAGAGAGAAATAAACGCTGCAGCGTTATGGCTTGCCCCTTGTAAAAACCCCCAGCTTTTTTAAAAACTTCTGTTGGTTGTGCTTAGGGGCTCAGCCATATTTTGAATGTTGAGTTTCTTAAAAGAAGCCATAACTTATCTAACATGGCTCCTAGGAATCAATTTTCATTTCCTAATTTAGCTGATGACAGACTTGGGAGGGACTCTTCTAGAAGTCCCTTCTTATTGTGCATAAAGTAGAGAACGTATTTATGTAACCAGCCACACAGCAATGTTTAAAGAGCAGAGTTTAATGGCAGTTTAATGGCGAAATTCTCTCAACACAACCTCAGCTGATATGTAACACAATAGAATCAACTACCAGATTCAATTTTCTATAAAATTTCTTCTTCTTCTTTAGGTAAATTGCAAATATCTCACAAGACATTTTTCTTTATCTTGTTTAATTTTCCTAGAAAGCAGGGAGTGACACTACCTCAGTCATAAACCGTAAGTATTCATGCTTTGATTCCTAATGTGGGGGGGAAACCCACACTACCACTATTTACAGTCACCTCCTGATGAAAGCAACAACAACAAAAAAGCTGTTACCAATCAAGCAGGACTTTATGAAATTGACTGATAGCACTGAGAGAAGATTTTGTAAAAACAAGGCAGAAAATAGTCACAGTACCTGAGTATGTTTATTTTTGACTAAAAAGTCTGAATATGCACATTTCCTTTTGAGTTTTAAAGTCTGTAACTAAGAACCTGCTATAGCACCAGCACATTAAAACACCTAAGCTGTTTACATTAGTATGCAAACTGTTTATTCAACTGAATGTACTACATATAGGATGTTTATATACATCACTCTGTTTATATAGGTCATGATTTTGTATAAGCAGAGAAGAACCAGCTAAACTTACATGAGACAGTGTGTTGATAGTCTGGGTTTTCTTTTCCCTTTAAATCTTCCTTAAATAGGTGGTTCTCTAGCCTCTATAGATGACTTATAGCAGAAAATGCACAAATTAAATAATTTTTTTCCTGTCAACTTACACCTACAGGACCTATATGTCCTAGAAGTAGGATTTTACTTCCTGTGAGTGTCTCTCGTGATGCTGTGTCAGTCTGACATATGCCTTTGTCTGCTGACAACTTTTCATTTCTCTATCACTTAGGCTGCTCATCCATGACACGAAACTCCCACCATACTGAACTCCATTATTGAAATGAGATGGAGCAGGGAGAGAAACCTTAGTTTCTCCTTTTGTGTATGCAGCTTTTAGGCAGTAATATGGACACAATGAACTTATTGGAGCTGGGAGTAATGGTGTGAGATTGCTCACACCATTACTTTAGATGGAAATTGAGTCTGTGCTGTCTGCACTGAAGTCTTCTTGAGGCTCTGCTTTCTGCTTTATTTTAATTCTCTTTGCCTCAAGGATAATGAATATGGAATTTTTCAAAGACCTTTCCAGCCAGCAGTCATTCCTAAGCATGAGTTATGTAACACTGGGATTTTTGCCTTTGAGAAATTTGTTATTTATTCACATTATTTTTCTAGTACACTAATTATGACCTACCCTGTCTACCCTAACCCACTGCAGCAATTATTTTAAAGCTGAAACCTAGAAGCAAAAGCATTCATTTAATCAAATTTTCATTGTTCATGCATTACAAATTAAGAGTTTGATTCTCTCCTATTCACTTATACATTGTAACTCCAGGCTTTTCTTTGTCAGTGAGCTTTGGAGTTAATTTCAGCTCTGATCACTGGCAGTAGAAATTTCCAGTGGTACCATTTTGCTATCATCACTTGTTCCTTTGTGTTATGATACCACTCAGGAAAATTCAGACCCCACGACACTACATGCTGTGCTAACACAGACCATGGAAATTGTCCCAGGCCCCACCACCTTGAAATGGTGTAACATTTTTCTTTAAAAGCCAATTATAAATCAATGTGCCTACCAGACAGTAATATTTCATTAATTAGTTCTACTATCTGTGAGTACACAGTCATACAAGAGTATCCCATTGACGGAAGAAAGAAGTCAAACATGCTACAGAACCACAATTAAAGTATGTTAAACTTAATTTATTATCAGATTGCGGCTTAGATTCAGGAAACATGCACAGATATTAGAGGTAAGCATCTTATGAGGGAGAGATAAATGTATGCAAATACAATTATTTATCTAATATCCACAAATTGGTATTGTCTTTGGTGCAAAGGCAGGTGACCAGCCTGCTTAGGAAAACAGGTCTTGCTTCTTGACAGACAAATTACCCAGTTCATCTTCCTGATACTCACAGCACAGTGTGTCCCAAACCAAGAAATTAATTGCATCAGGAGACACAAATGACCACAACCCCATCACTTTTGAAATCATATTTGTGATTCACTTTGACTTAACATTGGTTGAGCACCTCCTTTTGTAAGTCACACCACACCCACTTATGAATAAAGCAGCACAATAAGCAATCTATAAATTATTCAGCAAATCTCTGTTATATGGAGAATATAAATGATTTTTCCTATTCTTATATTCTTGAATTATACCCACAGTAGAAAACAGGCATATGTTTGTGTTTATGGCGGAGAGGGGAATAAATGCAAGGTTCACTTTAAATCCATGAAAGAAAGGTAGTTCTGACAATTTGAATTTTGCCCTGGATGACATTTGAATGTTTTTTAAGAAACTGAGTTTGTTATACTTGATAGTGAGCTGCACATTCAAAGAGATGCCCACTGTGAAGTTTTATGGCATTGTATTAAATGTGTTGTAAATTGTGAAGCAAGAAAGTGACATTTTGTACTGCCAACATGTTTTGCCCTTGCACCATCTCCTTGATATCCATTCTGAAGATGTATACGGTTTAACAGACTGGAAATTCAGTTCAACTGAATGAGATGGTGTGTAAAACCAGTCTTTATCTTACTTTGTAAAAGATGCATAAGTTTAGATGTTTAGATAGTTTGATAGTTTATATACATTGACTGTACAATCAATGGTTTTGTTTCAAGACAGCTAAGATTCCAATTCCTTTACTGTTTTTTCCTGAATTTGACATGACTCGTGAATGTAGAGTTTGATTCAGATGGAGGGGCACCTCCCACAGTTATGATTAAGGCCCCTTGGCTACAGAAGAATAACACAAGGGATCAACAGATACTATATAAAGTATGAAATCCATAACTTCAATATTTTAAATATCCTAGGCCCTGAAACACTGAATTTCTCGTTCACTAATTGCTGACAGAAGCCTTTCAGGACTTGTATACAGCTCTGGAACACTTGCCTGGTCTTCAGGGCACTGATAGCAGAGGGAGAAAAAAGCGTATAGAACATGCAACACAAAATAAGCAAAAAAGAGAAGCTGGGTACACACCAGCTAACATGGTATTGTAGAAAGTAGAGTTGTGTCTTGTTGGTATCCAGATTTTTGAGATTTGTGATAGAACAGTGCAATGGATTCAGTGTAGGATTGTAAACAAGGGCTATGTCTTCATGGGAGTGGAAACAAACAGTCACAAAGGCACTGACAAATGGCATAGTAGAGCAGCAACATGAGTGCTGCAGTGTTTAATTCCCAAACAAAGTATCTAGAAGAGAATTCATCTTGGCTGTGGTCCTCATTACAGGCAGACCAAAAGCAAAGGAGTATGGCACCTCGACAGCTCAAATCCCTTCATTGTCAACAGATGTGAGCACAGCTGCTCACGCAACACCGGTGTTGAAATGAGCACTCAAGCATGGGCTGACATGTGTTCAGGGCAGAACAGGACACAGCTAGTGTAGAAATCAAACTGGGGGCTGAGAGAACAACACTTTCTCTTCACAGAAGGCCTGATCATATGTTTAACAGGTTCAATCTGTTCTCATCCTGATATAGTAGCACAACCACATGGCTTTGTCATCCTAGTGCAGAGCAGTCAAATGAAAGGGATTTTTCAAATTAGAACCATATTCCAATAGTTGCCTGCAATCCATAACTCCATGTTCCTCTGTATTAGATGCTTCAGGGCTGTATCTTCTCTGTGATACACAGTGTAGTTCGGTTAGAGGCAGGGGAACACCAGCCTGCCCTGGATATTGGGAAATTCTTCCACATATTCGGTTTTCCTCTCTCATGAGGGAGTTTGGATTTTTCCATTCAGCCCAGAAATTGTTCTTTTGCAAGGTCTGGCTAATAGAGTGGTTGTGCACATTACTTTGTTGTAAAAGGGAAAAAAGAGAATTTATCGTGCTTGTTGTTTGTTTGTTTTCACTTGGGGGTGAATGTTTTTATAGGCATTAAATATACATAGACCTTTTATTGAGTCTTTTTTCTGTCCCAATCCTATTCCTGACATTTTCTTTTCTCCAGGCCCTGGCCGCAACTGCTCTGGCCATACACTCTCTTATTTCTGAGCCATTTTCCAAAGCAAGTCTCATGCAGGATCTTCTCTTCTGACAACATCACAGTTTCTAGTTTATTTGGAACTGCTTAAACCTGCTAGTTTGAAATGCTACACAAAGAAAGCACCGCTGCAGTGCAAATACGTGGCAATAGTAGCAGTGAATTTTTCCTGTATGTCACAGATGTTCTCTGAAGATTTGAAAACACATCATGAACATTGTCCCCTGTTTTATAGTGACCTGTTCCCATTTGGTAAGAACTTAACTTGTTCCCTTTGCAGATGGCATAAAAAATTTCTGTTCATGTTTTTGAAATTTGATAAGCCTGACACTCTCTGCCAAAAATTCTTACTAAGAAAATAAAATAAATACCCTGACTCTGTGTGTATGATTTAACTCCCTCATTCATAAATATCTGCATTTTTAGGTTCTTGAATATGAAGCTGGATGTATAACTTGAAGCACTTAAATTTGACTTTGTTAGCGAGACTTTGCTCAAGGTGATATAACAATTAAGTGGCAGAATTGGAAACAGACCCAGGTCTTCCAGTTCCCACAACACAGAAAAATCACTGGCTCATGCTACTTCCTCCCAGGGTCAATCTATATTTAATGTGAGCATTGTATCATTCAGAGAAAAAATAAATGGTTCCAAAACTTAACATGCATAATTTAGCTTAAGCAAAATTGACACTTTTTCTCAACAGAATATAAAATCTGCACAAGTATTCAGCAGTGCTGGAAATGCTGTAAAAACTAGAAGCTAAAATGTGCTTGAATTTCAGAGGGAAATAATGTTGGGGCACATTTCATGCAGACATATTAGTGCAAATTTTAGAGCTGATTCTTCAACTGAGTTAATTTTGAGGAACACTTAATCTGATACAATTTTGACACAATTTTCTCCGTACTGTTTTTCTATCCAAGTAATTCTTCTGAAGATATCAAATTAATGATGAAAGTAAAAAAAAAAATCATAAAAACAGTTTTAAAATAAAAGTAATCTATCATAATATTTTGGATAAGAAATTATTTTTTGCAGTTTTCCTAATTGAATTCTTTTTAAATTACATAAAATTACAAGATATTATCATATATTCAATTCAGCCTATTGAAACTTATTCTACTAACTGAAGTTATAGCAAAGTAATATTAATAAAATAGTAGTGAGAAAATGGCATAACCCTGGTTATAGGTGGTGTTAAATTTTGTCCATGCAAGGGTTTTCTTCTGAATCTGATGTGGTTTTGGCCAAAGTAGGTTTTTGTGTGAATCCCTAACATGAATGGTAAATAGTAAGTGACTGCTGATTATTCTGAGGTATATAGAATATTTTTCCCTACCTCTTGAAAAGAAATGTTACTGCCATACTGCAACAACATAACTTGTGATTGCTTAGTTTAACATATTTCAGAAGTTCTTTGAATTTTCTAGTTTGGGCATATTAGTTTAAAAAATGGGAAAAAAACCCCAACAATGTGGTCAACAGTATTCATAATGACATGAAAATAATGTTCAGCCTCTTGAAATATCTGCTAAGCTATTCTCCACTTTTAGTCATTCTACTAAAACTCCATGTTATCTTACCAGCTGAGCCTGAGAGAACAAAACAGGCTAGTAACAAAATGATGCCCCAATATTTACACTTCAAAGGAGCTTTACAAAGAGCAAACTTCTCATACTTAATGCCACTGATTTATTACTCCCTAAGAAGTCATCTTATGCCCCAATCCTTATTATTCACGGACTTATGAGGAAACCCAATACATTCAAAGTGGCTCCAAGTACATGAAATAAATTGTAGCATCAAAGCTCTGAACTCAATGAAATTGCTCTACGCACAAAGTCATTATCATGTGTTTGCAGGGCAGTGATCTTTATGAGCATGTAGGACACTGTGATCTTGCCTTTGATTTCTCCGAAGGCCTTGCTAATTTCCAACAATATGCCATAGGATTAAGAGGATCAATTGCTCGTGTTAAAAGTTTGCAGAATCTGCAACAAAATGTGTCACTGAAAGAAAGTCGGAGATTAAATAAATCAGATAGCAAAAAATTCAAGAATCAATCAGGGAATTTAAAAATATTACGGGGGAAAAAATTTTATCCAGACAAAAAAGTGTGAGAGAAGACCAAATAATAGAATATGAAATAATGTCTTCAGGTTTTAGTGTGCCCAGAGTGCTACCAATGGGGAATGTTTTTCTTGAGTTTAATGGGAGTAGGAGCAAGTTCTTTTAACTTTGGGAATTATCTGATCTAAATTGTGTTTGACAGTAGAATAAAGATCTTGGAGATATCTGACCCAATTATTTAATGCCTGTGGTGTTCCATTTACATGTCAAAGCACCTGGGATACCACAATTGAGTGTTCTGTGTGGAGGATCTTTCTACTCTGAAGAGAAACTCATGCTTTGCCCAAACTACCTTTCCCAGAAAGTGGTATGTGAGAATAATTTAGTATGACCTTTGCTTTTTAATCAGCAAATATGGCAAGAACTGTAGGAGCTCCATGCTGAGTTTAGTTAAAAAAGCACGACTATGGAAGGTAACACCAAACTAGAGTGATGACAAAATAGAAAAGACCATCCAAGAAGAACATGCATATATTTAGCGTATTTAGCGTGCAGCAGAATGAAACATTTAGATATTAAATGGAAACACAATTATTATTTAAACATGTGAGAAAAAAGATTTTGGGAGTTTCCATATGCCTTTTCAGTGGACATCTCTCAAAAGTTCACTGCTTTTCAAGTGTGTCGTTGAAACCATACTTAAGAAATTATGAGAAAAAAATTTATAATAGAAAGAGAGGTTTCCCTTTTAATAATTGTGTCTTATTAGTTTCTGAATATGATGCCTTCAAGAATGTACTTAGCTTTAAACCCAACATTTAAGTACACGCTGAGTTAAAACCTTTGACTTTTGAAAGGATCTTCATGTAGTTTCTGTTGCTGAGTTATGAATTTGGTTTTACTCTGCCTGGCTGAGAGATTTCAGAACTCAGCACTATGTCACGCTGGAGAAAGCTGATTATGAGAATTAAGACTTCTGTTTGTTTGTTGCTTTGCATTTTCTTCATATCCATCAATTTGTAAGAGTCAAATACATGATGATGTAAAATACAGTCCTCTGTTTACAATAGCATGAATAACTTGTACACCAGTTTTACATATACTTAGCTAAAATTTTAACATATGATTCAAAATGCTACTGGAGGATCAGGATTTGGAATGGTAAAGTTTCCTGGGACAAAGAGCTTTGGATGTAAATTAGTAAGTTATTCTATAAAAAATTCTCCTGTAAGGCACATCATGTTTTCCTAGCAAGACCTCAACTACTTAACATCCTGGCTGGATGGGCAAAACACATTTCTGATGTGCTTCAAAAAGCAAGAAAACTGTTAATGAGCTCATTCTATATCCTCCACCCCCAACCCACCCCATCCCACCAAAAATAACAAACAAAACATAAGAAGCTTAGAAAAAACATATATTCCGAACTCTTTCTGAACCTGAATAATATTCCAGGCAGTTCTGACTCAAGCTGTAAGATAAAAGTTTCTACAATAAAGTAATAGCAGAAAGAGTTGTTTGGTTTTTTTAAAATAATGAGAAATAAATAAAATAAAATTATTATTTAACATGAGTTCAATTTTTAGTTTATATAGAATTTTTCTGACAATCTTTTGGAAGTCAAATTTATTTCAGTGTTTGTCCTTTATGCCCATCCAGTGAGCTATAAAGATACGGAGAGATTGAGCTATAAAGATACAGAGGGATAGATTCCCAGCTGATTTCAGTGCAACTACATTGATTTACATCTGCTGAGAATTTTTATTCCCCACAGGTTTTAATTCTAGGCACTTTGCAAAACCCTACATATCATAAAACACTTGCAACACACTGTATGAAAACATAACCCTTCTTATCAGAGGCAATAAAGATATCCATGGAATATAATTGTTCTGTTTAAGATAAGGAAAAGATCCATTGGTAGTTGTTTGATTAGCAGGAGGCCATGTCTTTGCTGCTATCACACACCAGGTTGAATGTTTTAGGAATGAAGCAGATTTTGACTGTGGAATTTGCAGCTTCTTCAAAGCAGGCTGAGCGTGAGAAAGTGAGAAAAACTCCCTTTCTGCGGACCCAAGCAAAGACCCAGGGAATCTCACTCCATGAGTGGATCTGCTGAGCTCTCAGAAAATCCCAGCTGAGCTTTTTTACAAAACACCTGTTTGGCACTGGGGGAACCACCCTTGCAGCCTGTCCCACTGACTGGGGAGGTGCCGTGCCTGCCAGCTGGCAGCCCTGCACAGCAGTGGACCCGTCCCATTAGTGATGTCACCCCAGTCACTGTATGCTGGGGGCGCTCACAGAGCTGAGGTTCAAGCTCCGGCCTCGCTGGCTGTGCCCAACAGCTCACACAGGGTGTGCTGAAAGGAGCTGCTACCGTGGTCCAGCAGAAGTGGAGCTGCTCATGGCTCATTGGGAAGTCGGTGCTGCTGCCCTGAAGCACCTGCTGGAGGGGCCAAGTGCCCGATTGAAACACTGCTCTCAACAAGCAGCATGTCTGTGTACCTTAGCAACAACAGCAATCCACAAAAATAAAAATTTCACCTGCAGATGTCCTTTGCAAGTGTTTAAACACCAACTTTGAGATGAAAATCTTGAAAATCACGTATTGGAAACAAAGAAAAAGCCATAGTTGCATCTGGTTTTGTTGTGACAGAACATGTTTCTCACTATTTTCCCGAAAATGGAAAGATAAATGTGCACAATTATTCCTGGCTGTTAAGAAAATGACAGATTTGTATGTAATAGAACTGTCTGCTTTAACAAAGCCTTTCACAGTTACGGCATGATTAGAGCAAGAGGCAGCAGGCCTGCCCTTACCACAAAGATGGCTATATGGTGGACTGTTACAAATAGCCAAGTGCCTTCTGATGTCTTTTTAATATGCTAGCACAAGAAGAAAACAGAGAATAGACAAAAGAGCTGAGTCTGTTCCCTTTCATGAGAAACATGGGAAACCACCAGGCAGAAAACAAAGGACACCTCAAGCTCCCTCCCTTTAAAATATTTCCCAATTAAAATGTTAAGCAAATACCATTGGGTTCAGACTGTTTACACAAGGCTGGTCTTGTCAAAGAATAAGTGCTGGCAGGGCAGGCAAGAAAATGCCAAACTCTCTCATCTTCTGTATACCTATAAAAAGCTGCATAATTAATAGAACAGCAACTTTAGACAGGCCCCAAGGTCTAGAACCACAAAATCATTTCGTCCCCTCACTGTCATGTCTACCTCCAAAAGGCAGAGCCTCCAATTTTCTTGCCAGTTGTTTCTTAATTCTACAGTGCCTGCATAGAATAATTGCCACATTTTCATCAGTTATACTCCCCTAGTGCTTAGATGAATGGTGCCGTGCTCACAAGTCCCTGGCTGTCCCCAGCCCAGGCAGCACGGTCACCTCCCCGGGTGCACCGGGCAGGCTGGCACCCAGCACGGTCACCTCCCCGTGTGCGCCGGGCAGACTGGCCCCGGGAGCTCTGGGCTGCAGTACTGCTGAGCCAACCCGCACCCGGGGCCCCGGCGGTGCTGCTGCAGTGCCCGGAGCCCTTCGCCTCCCGCCGGCGGCGCCCGTGGCCGCGCGGCTGCCGTGGATGCTGCAGGCACGTTTTCCCATCTTCGCGGAAGCTCAATTGGTTTCATCGCACTTGTCTGTTCTCGGGAGTCCGGCGCAAGCCCTAACTTTCCTTACTTTCTCTGGACACTCTGGGCCTTCTGGACACCACTGGGAGATGAATTGCAACCTCCAGTCTCATGGACAAAAAAATAATTTCGAGATTATAGACAAAACAGAGGTTTAAGAGACCACAATCAGCTCCAGGAGGAACACAGGAGAAAAGCACAACTCCATTTATTTGCCCTTGAGAGAACCACACACTGTAACACAGGGGTTCCCTTCCTACAGCAGTGCTGCTGCCATCCTGGTGCATATTGCAGCCTACTCTCCATATTTTGGGACCAAGTGGTGAACTTCATAAGAATTTTGTGCTCAGTTTTACACTATTATTAAACATATCAATCAGTGTATAAATCTCTATAAAGTGAATTCTGTGTGCAGCTTGCATTCCACCAATACTTGATAGTTTAAAAAAAAAATCGTTATGAACGAATAATAGTGGAAGGATTTTCTTTAGATTTAGTGTAGTTCTTTCTTTACCAACCCAGTGAAACAGGAATGCTGACAAACCTTAAAGCTCTAAGGCTGGTAAGCAGTTACAAAAGATAATCAGAATTTAAACACCTTAGCTTCTGAATATTCATACAGCCCCGTAAATATTATGCATTTATTAAAAATCTATTGCCATCCTTCCCAGAGGCAGAGGACATACAATGCCTGGCTGGTTTAATCAGCTTCCCTAGACATAAATGACTTTTTAAAAATGCGGAGTCAGTATCTCCTCTGAAGACATCACTGGGCGAGCTGACCTCTTTAAACACTCTGTTATTACAGTAAGTCTGTACTGGCTCAGTAGCCCAATACTCTCCTTAGCCAATTAAACTGTGCATATAAGTTTCCCTTGAAGGCTCTGTGAAAGGCTGAGAATTTTAAGTTGGGATTTTAACAGCACCTTTTTGATATATTCTTTGTCTAATTCCTGAATCCAACCTTTTTCCCCAAGAAGAGTTCCCATGTTTCTCACACTGTCTCAGGTACAAACAGGATCCAATGTTTTGGGAAAGTTTACCAGATGCTTTTGTCAAAAAATAACATTGCTGTTTAACTCAGTTGTCTGCTTGCTGTGTTTTATCTCAGCAATTAAACAAAAGCAATTGTCTGAAAGTCTCTTTTTAAAAGATAACAAGAAAACTAAACTCAACCAAGAACTCAGTATTTTCTTTTAGCCCCACATATTAATTCAATATAGAAGCAGAATATTTACATCAAAGGAACACTAGCTTGTGTCCACAAGGTTAGATTTTCATATGCAGTTGCCTCTATGTCTAACTTAGGTTTTTAAAGAAACTTTGATTTTCTGGGTATAGTTAACCTGAATTTAGTGAGATATTTTAGTGGTACACATTGCTATTAAAAACTTATTTAAAAACACTTGTCTGCAAGTCTAAAGGGTGACCTTTATCATAAAAACTTTAGCCAGAAAGATTCTACTTTTTAAGAGGTATTATTTAATTTCAGAATATGAGTTCCTTTCTTTGCAAATATGGTTACCATTCTTAGCAATCACCAAGGTATTTGGATGGTCCAGCTCTAAATGCAACCCTGTAATTCTCCTTATTAATTTGTTCTTGCTTAATCTTATTTTACAGCATTACCTTAACATCCACTTGTCTTCAACATGTCTTCTTCAGAGAATTACATTGGAATCCATGTGACTTAAATAATTTGATTTCTTTAGAAATAGTATCTACTAGATATTAAATCTGACAACAAATATTTATTTGCGTTTTCTTTCAGATTTGCCCTGGCTTGTTAGAAAGCATCCCAGAATGAGTCAGAATGAAGATCAGGGTAATTTACAGTAATTTTCTTTTATTATGTCTGGTTCTTTTATGGAAAATCCTTTCTTTGGCGGGATCTGCAGCAGAGCTTTGCTATTCTGATTAAAACATTAGCTTAGACTGGTCATTTCAGAGCTTAGTCCAAGATTTCAGATTAACCCTTTTAGTTTTATGCTGTTCAGTGAAAATAATAAAATTGCTTACTGTATTTTTCAACTGCATATGTAAGTAAAAGCTTAATAAAAAAAGAAACATTNAGACATCTTTTTGAGAACAGATTAAGAAGCTCATCAAGAAAGGCTGCTTCACAAGTAACATAGAAATGAGATCAAATTCTTATTGTATCCATTTACAACAGCAGGGAAGCAAAAACAGAATTAGAGCTATATATATTTTTATGAAAACAGTTCTGGAACAAATGTAAGCACAAGCTAAAAACAGATGCCATTTATCATATCTATTATTTTTCTGTAACTAAAACCTGAAACATTTTATTCAGAAAAAAAAAGACTTATAAAGCCCTTTACCCAAACCACAACCATCAGCTGATGTACCCTACATACATTTTGTCTTTCAGCAATTTGCAAAATTACTGGCATGATATGTGCAAGACTTTGTTCCATGGTTTTGAATATAAATGTAGTATACATGCTTGCGTTAGAACTTGAATTACATCTTCTGTTTCAAACACTCTACTGTGTACAACATTCAGGAAACAGAAATATAATCCAATCCCCAATATTAGTAGACTGGTATCCATGTTGATAAGAATTAGAACAATTATTTGTATAAACTTTAAAGCACTGATTTCCATGGAGCCGGACTTTGCCCCTAACTTTTAGTAAAATGTTTTTTAAAATGCTTTCAAGAATCCTGATATAGAATTTACTTTAAAATTCTACAAGGAACAACTATTAATTTTTCACAGTCTTACTCATATGGATATCCCTGCTATTTGGCAACGCACACACAATGTCAGAATTGGGGTACTTGATGCCTTTGGAGTCAACCACCACACTATATTTGGGGGTTTTTTTGGTTTGGTTTGGTTTTCATTTTTGTTAGTATATCAGTTTCCCAAGTCTCTCTAAAGTCCCTTTTAAAAACATTTTGTTGAATTGATTTCTTATTTACTTAGTGATCTTTTTCATCTACTTTTTGAAGATGGCTTATATTTTCACATAGTGTTATACAGGACTGGGGTGTTGCATCTTACTCATTTGTCTTGTCCTCTAACAGCATGTGGCTTTCAAAATTATGTAGAAAGGACACACTTGACCTACTTAATACCTCTGAATGGGCAGATGATTACAAACAGAATCATTTCCAATTGATTGGTTTTAATTTTTAACTTGAAATTGTTAGTAAAAAAACCAAACACACAGCAGATTTTCAAAGAAAATGAGAACATTGTAGGCAAGGTTCTGACTTACCTACTGATTTTGCAGTCAGCATCATTGACAACAAATTATTGTCAGGTTTAAAATTATCACTTTCCATGAAATATCTGCATATAATGCACCATTACTGTTGCTGTCCCTGTATCAATCTGAAAGCATCCTTCAAAAATCAACAATTCATATTTGCACTGAAGATGTTACAGTCTGTACACAGGACTTGAATATGGCTGGACTGTAAGATAGAAAGAGGTGGGACAATTCACAGACTTGTGCTGCACATGATTACGTGGTCAGTGTTTTATATGCCCTAGTGACAAAAGACATTATCTTTTAATTGTGAAAATATTATTATTTCCATGTGATTATGTGGAAATTGGAATTCTGTATCAATTTAAGCCAGAAAAAGGGAGAAGGCTGAAGAACTTATGTTGTGAGAGCTATGTCAGCCTAGGTGTTGAGTGGAAGAAATGATGGAAGCATTTCTGAGCAGGGAAGGGGATTTGGAGATAAAAGCTGGAGCCATGAGGAGAGCAGAGAAGCTTGTAATGAGTAAGTGTGAAAAGGAATTAGTACAGAGCATAAGCAGAGACAATGTGGCTTATAACCTTAAAAACAATCACAAGAAAAAAATGAACGTAAGATGAAACTAATAAGAGATTGAGTTAAGTGACTCAGAGACTATAAAAAGGGAGATGACATAGTCAAAGGACCATGCAGGAAAGATCATCTTGATGACAACAGTCTGGACTAATTGAAGAGACATAAATGAATACTTTAAAAAATTGTTTAGGTCTCTCACAATAGGACTGTTCGTTAAGTTTAATTATAAGGTTCCTTGCAGAAGGAAGATCTTCCTAAAAGCAGTATGCAAAACAACATGATACTTTTTTCCTTCACTATTACTTTTTTAAATCCATAAAATATAATATTTTGGAAAAACTCAGTACAGCACAGTATGTGACTCAAAGTTGATATTGGTGACCTCTAAAAAAATTATGCAAATATATCATAATTCTTAAATATATAGTTATGAACTTGGGTTTTGGTTTTTGATTTTTTATTTTTGATCAAACCAATCTGATATTTTCTGGTTCCTATCTTATCAGGTTGATCTAGTCATCAAAGACATACACAACACTGTTAAAAATAAATTGAGGTAAATATTTCTTGTCCCGATCTGTAAAAACCAAGCAATGGAATTAACATCAGTGAAACATGCATTCCCAAGGACTAATTGTCCTGGTTCAAAATCCCTGTCCTAATTCCTGGAAACTACTGAATGGACAAATCTCCCACAGTGGCAGTCTCCACCCCAAGACAATCTTTTCACCTTAGCTTCCTCTCCCACCCTGAAAAAGATTCTCAGGCTCGTTCTGACAGCGCCCACCCCAGGTCTGGACTTTTGTCTTCCTCCTACTCCTGAGCCCTTGAAGTTCTTGCCAAGTCTGCAGCCCAGCCTAAGCCAGAAGGCTGGTTGGCACCTGCTGGGCCACGCTGTCTGCTTCTTTGCCTTTCAGTTATGGCTGTGTCCAGATTCTCCCTGACCACAAAGATTTGATTCCAATTCCACGCTTTAATCTTGTCCTGAAGTAGTAAGAACTCCATTCTTTTTGGCTGGATAAGTCATTTCTCTTTTCTGCTTGGACCCAAATTATCTTTGCCATCAGTAAAATGCTTACCAATTCCCACGGTATTAGCAATGGGTGAAGTGAAGTAATCACTATCATATCCTCATGAAAGGTAGGTTGTAAAGCAATACAGAATAATAACACTGGGTACAATGTATAGTTTACACTTATTGGAACCACGGTTTGCCTTTTGTATTTTTAGCTTACGGGTAAAACCACACCCTGTCCTCCCTCCCCCGCCCCTTCATGGGCAAACCCAACAGAAACTCTGCAAGTTGAAACTCATGGAGCTTCCTAGCCCTTCCATAATTATTTTTATCCCTGGTGTAAAGGATGATTCAATTGCCAATTCTCTGAAGGGAGACAGAGATAAAGAGAGAGAAAAAGTATGCTAAATTGCTGTTGAAAATAATCCTTTCCATATGAAGAAGGAGTGGGTGTTAGAGGACAGATGTCCAGTTGAAGCTGGAAAGGGAATGCTGTGTGGAAAGCACTGAGGGGACTAGGGCGCTCTATTATCCATGGCATAGCAGAGATAAATGGTGTCACATAACCGCTTTACTAATGCCAGGAGCAGGATGTACATGAGGAATCTAAAAAAAATAAATAATAAAAAAGTCAGTGCTATATTGTTATTGTACTTATTTTTTCTCCTTACAAAAGTAGGAGATGACACTAACAGTATGTAAGGTAGCCACTGAACACAGAGATACTGTCTGTCTCAACTATTTTTGTGTAGAAGGAGGTGAAAGAGAGTGAATCAGTGAGTAAGATGTAATGCAGTACAGGACAGGGAAAGGCTGATGTGTCCTGGAACTGATGCACTCTTCTTTGAAAGCAGGCAAATGTCCTTATTTGAGAGACTTTTATTGAAGAGTGCAGCAAATGGCAAACACCTCTCCTTGAGATATCTGTGACAGAAAAGAAATGAACGGAGTAAATGAAAACTTTTACAGTGAACAAAGTAAAACAGAGTTAGAGAAGATCTTGGTTTTGGTATAAAGAAAAGCCAGAACAATACCATTTCTAAAGCATAAACTGTAGCTACTGTACTCTAAGCTGCCCAATCTCTTTGAGAGGGATTGTCAGAAGTGACTAAGACACATTAGTCCCACCGACAGTTGTGTGGGTCTTTCCACTTTGCAGATGTGAGACTGAGACTAAAAGAGGCACAGCGAATTTCATGAGGTCTGAAACCCATGCAACATTCCCATACTGCTCTCCAGTCCTGCAGGCTCAGCCACTGATGCTCACACTCCAGAGGATGTGTGCCACAGTGGGTTGTCAAACTGCTCCTTCTTATGGACCCCTCAGCTTCTAGCAACAGTTCCGTACAATCAACAAATTTGCATTTTGCACAAAAGGAGGAAGAGGCACATCTATTTATTCTATTTTTTTCCTGGTTGAGACAATCTCATTAGCATATTTTTACTGATCCAGAAACTAAGTGTAATGCACAGTAGATACAAAATGAGGAGCTCAGGAGAAAACAGCAGAGACTTTAAAAAAGTAAAATGCTGCTTTGGTAAACTTGGAGATGTCTGTAAAAAGTTAATGTTTTGATCAGCCTATTACAGTTCATACAGTTTTTGTATGTGTTATTAAAAGGCTATTTGGTTAGCCAAGGGTGGCCTTTATGGAAATAACTTCTAACTTTGGGATCCACCTAACACAATTTGTCCCAGAACGAGGGACAGTTTGCATTTAAATATTCACTTGGATTATTTCTTGTTGTTCTTTTAATCTTGGAATGGGGCAGACAGTCCCTTGAGTGCTATTAGATGTAGACTGGCTTTCCAGCTTTACTTCATGCCAACTGGCCCTCTTCTTTGAGGAAAATAAATTTTATTTGTACTGTTTATCTCAATAATGATTGGTTTCGACTAAGAGAAAATTAATTTTTGTTTTCACAATGACAATCTGGTCCCCTGACTCAGTATGCTGTGAAAAAGGCTATACTAATTCCTTAACAGATTGCAAACGTCCCCTCCTGTGTTCTACCTCTGGTGCAGAAAATCATCTACTGAACTTGGGTTATGCTTTTTTAAAAAAGACCGGTCATTCCCAGATGGCACATTGGTGATATACTGTATGGATGTGAACTAAAATGTCAGTGAAGTAAAACTTGTTTCACCAGTGGACTTGGCCCAACTGGGTAAACTATTGCTTCTCAATGGTGTCACCATGTATGAGACATCACCAGTAGCAAAGACATCAGATAATCCAGTCAGCAGATGGCCTTGCTTGAGCTCTGTGAGAATCGTAGTTTCAGCTGGCCTATTAGCTTTACCTTAGAGTAATTATGAGAATAACAATGGCAACCAGCACAGAGCTCAGCTCCAAAATATGACCACGGATGGCTGCACACTTAAAAAATGCTGAACTTCTCTACCACAAATCTGGAATAACTATTTTCTATGAGATACTGACCATTGTTTGAAGCATGGGACAGAGAGTAAGATGGGGGAAGATGGTGATGAGTAAGAGTAAGATGGTGATGTCTCATACATGGTGACACCATTGAGAAGCAATAGTTGACCCAGTTGGGCCAAGTCCACTGGTGAAACAAGTTTTACTTCACTGACATTTTAGTTCACATCCATACAGTATATCACCAATGTGCCATCTGGGAATGACCGGTCTTTTTTAAAAAAGCATAACCCAAGTTCAGTAGATGATTTTCTGCACCAGAGGTAGAACACAGGAGGGGACGTTTGCAATCTGTTAAGGAATTAGTATAGCCTTTTTCATGCTTGGAAACAAGCATGCTTGTTTTCTGAGCCAGTGCTGGCTTGTCACACAGAACAAGAAGGTGAATATGCGTATCCTGAAACTCATAGCCCACAGTTGGTCATTCCTTATTTGGAGAAAAAAGAGTTTGTGATTGCATGAGAGGGGTAGAAGACTAGTGATGAAAAGTGATAAAAAGGGACCTGAGGTTGACAGTGACAGCCATTAGCACTTGGTCATGTTCCCCACACGTGGGAGAATATCTGAGACATACCAGGTATCGACAACCAACATGGGACCCTGAGAGTAGCTGTGACATAGAAAACAAGCAAAGTTGCATTTACTGAGGTGCAGTCTAATGTGACTCTAAGCCATGGCTGTCACCTTGGCCTGTTACACCCTTGGTGTGACCTCTGATGAGCTTCCTGCCACTCTCTCGGCCAGTTTCATGAGTACAAACCAATCCAATTAAGCTGATGCAGTAGGACCAGTGTGGATGCTGAAGGGCAGTGAAAGGTAGGTTACAAAGGTGGAGTCATTAGATGACTACAGTGCACAGAGGTCAGGCTTTAAATGCCAACTGAAAGGGAGTGGTTGGGGGACCTCAGGTGCTCTTTGTAGAGGTAGCAGAGTGGTATCAGTGATGTAGTAGTGAGGACTACTCAGGGGACCCCAGGGAGGACGTGGATGTGGAGTTGTGGTGAGCTTGCCCTCACTGTGGGAACCTGCAGAGACAGCCCTGCTGGGCAGAGTTGGAACAAAGCCTTCCCCAATCACAGAGCCATGCTGCACAGCAGAAGACTGATGATGCAAGGCTTAAGAACTGCTTTCATAAGAGATGCTGGATCACAGTTTTCACTTAGGATCTGTAGTGGTAATACTGGCTAGTATGACCCCAGATGGCTCTCGTGTTCTGGGCATCTTAGCCATTCTTTTTTTTGTGCTACTTAATACACTTAGCAGTAAACTGTATTTTAAAATTTCTGAGTGACCACAGCAAAGCTCTTTTATGTTTTGTACATGTATATTCATATTCTGGGGAAACTAGCTCTGACACAGAGAAATGCTTTCAGTAAAAAAAATTACAGAAATATCTCACTTATCCTATTTTATTCATCAAAATTATCCCAATGTTTGAATATACTTTAGTTTACACAAACTCTTCATTTCTTCAGCAAATTACCATATTATGATTTCTCTTTTATAGTTGTAACTAGCAAGAAAGATGACTCAGTGAAAAGAATGAAGCTAAAAGCAAACCCAAATCTAAAATGAGTATCAGGCTAATAATGGGCCTATTTGGTTAAGGCAGAATACAGCAGATGAATGATCACATCAACAAAATCAAGCTATTTCTTCATCTATGTTTTTAACTGTTAAAACTTTAGTGTTCCTACAATTGACTATGCCCAGAGGCTAGAAACATAAGACTTGATGGCTGCGATACTCAGATTCACTTTTAAGTACTCAGCCACCCATGAACATACTCAACTCCTAGTGAGGTGCAGAAGTTCCTTCTATGTTCTCTAAATGCACTTAAACCAGACATCAATAGGAGATATACACAATCCAGCAGAGAGAACGCTGCCTCAGCTAGTTTCCCTCCACAGTACAGGAAGACTAAAATTATTTTGCAATCTATGTTATGAGCATTGCTATTCTACAATTGCTTTCTTTTTCCTTCTGTTTTCATGAGTCTCCTTTTTTGTTGCTTTCCATTCTTCATGTTCTCTTGTCCTAATTTTCTTTATCCAGTTACAGAGTTGTATTTTGTTTCTACCACTGTGTCAAAATTTGTTAACAAGTACCACGGGTACCACAAAAGTAAAATGTCAGCAAATTATTTAATTACTGTTATCAATGTCATTACATTTTCAGGATTCTAGGTGAAACTGGACTACCACACTTTGGTATTGGTTTCAGATTTAGAGTTTTCTTTAGTCTGAATTTCAAAACTTAACCTCAAGTAGTGAAAATAGCTAGAGTTGAAGAAAACATGCACTGCAGCTCTAGAGAGCATTTGATAGTCTGTAATGCAGCAGATTTACCAGTGTCTCCTTTACACACACACACACACAGACATAGACACAGACACACACACAGACACACACACAGACACACACACACAGACACAGACACAGACACAGACACACACACGCACACACGCACAGACATAGACACAGACACAGACACAGACACACACACAGACACACACACACAGACATAGACACAGACACAGACACAGACACACACACAGACACACACACAGACACAGACACAGACACGCACACACGCACACACACACTCGCACACACACACACACACACACTCGTGCACGCACACACACACACACACACACTCACACACACTCACTCACACACACACGTGCTCGTATGTCTTCTTAAAGCTATAACCTTTTCAAACCTGCTGTCTACACTCAGCAGAATTGTGGTCTACTGCTTTTGGCAGCTGCAAGGAAATGCATTTGCCTTCCTGAACAGAGCTAGAACAAAACCAGTATGTAGTAACAACTAGATATTGGAAGAGATTCAAAATGATAGCGGCAATTTGGCCTGGAATATGGAACTAAGGAACACACACGTGAAGAATGCATAATGGACCAGTCTATGAAATATCCTCTTAGGTTTCATTTGAATAGAGTGTATTATTTGCGCATAGCAGTAAAAGCTATCTGTTTCTAACGTGGGTGTTGAACAGTAATAAACAATGCAGATCTTTCAAAACATATAATCTCAGAACTACTATTTTCACACTTTCCTTTTCTTAATTGCTTTTGTTGTGTTTAAGAGAAAACCGAATTAAGCACAATCTACTTCACTGCACATAGCTGCAATTTCAATTTTTTTTCCTTATTAAAAGTAAATCTTGCAGTTGGCATCATTAAGCTATTGACTTTCTGCTCCAATGTAATTACCTTTATGACTCTGCCTGTAGTGCACCTTTTACTTAGAATGGGAAATACCTTAAATAGTCTGGTAAATTTTACTACTGCAGGTGGGGAATGTCCAATTTAATGGCCCCACTGTATTACTCTTTGTTATTCATGTGTGCCAAAAAATACACAGGATATAGATGAGGCTGAGTTAATATTGCTGGAATTTCCTAACTTTTTTAATACTTGATCTTGTGTCCTTAATATTGTCAATGAAGTGCCAGAAATGGGAGGACTGGATGGCATACTTCCATTTTAGCAGGGAGCAGTAAATTAAAAGTAATTTAATCTGACAGGTAACAAGACAGACATCCCTAGTAGAGTCACACATACACAGATGTGTACACATACTCAGCCTCATTTGTTTAATAGTCAACAAAATGTGATTCAGAAATGTGCTTTAAAGGGCAAAAAATGGCATTTGGGAATCTGATAGAGTTCTGTGTTTGTCAATAATTCATGTTTCACACAAAGACAAATCAATAAAACACATTTTATGAGGCTGGTATATTGGTTGTAACTGTGTTCGGCAGACAAGATAGAGGTTTAAATTGTTCCCACAACAAAGAATAATCTTCCAAATGAACAACTGATACCTGGGCTTTATCTAATGAGATGGATATTACTGGGGCTTTGACTGGTTCAGAAGGCTAAAGAAGGCTCCAAAATGTACTTAGGAGGCATTAATTACATCAGTTTCTCTTTTAACAAGGTACAGTCTTTCATGCAAATGTTAAAATAACCTCACCCTGATATGTTTTTTTGACTTCGAGTGCCCAGAGGTGCGTGGCCAGCCAGGGGAGGCACGCCAGGGCAAGCTCACTGACTCAAAGGAGAGGACTTGCAAAACACCCTGTGAATACAAGAATGAAAAATATCTATGCAGTAAGCTATAGTAATAGTTTGGTCAGCTGTTTTCTAGAGCTGTTCATGCAAATTATTCCTTATTTTTAACATTTTTTTTTAACACCTTACCTGGCATTTGAAAAACTTAAGCCATTTCTTTGGCATTGTGTTATTTTTCTCCCTGTTTCAATAAATCGTGTTCAAGGAGGTTGCTCGTATATTGGTCACTTGTCAACAATATCCTCAAAGGATTTGTGAATGTCACAGAGAAATGCTGAGAGTTAACAGTTTCCTTAACCTCTCAGTTGTTTCTTATTCACAGATGCACACACACAGAGAGGGCACATTATATCTGGATGGCTATATATTGATGGGAGATGCAGATCGAATGGACAGCTTTCTGCTGCTTTTCCCAGCTGGCTAAGGGGTGCTGGCTCTGTGGTCCTATGCTGGAGCTAACAAGGCACAGCAGGAGTACACATGGCACTGTTGCTATCATGTTCTTTCTCTATGTATTTATCAAGAATTCGGTATATAGAAAGATTTAAATGTATTTTTTGTGGTAGTGCAAGACTGGATTTTTCTACAGCACAGAAGATGTTTATTTAAACAGTAACTCCAAGAAACCAGAACCTTCAGTTTGTATCTGTGGGTGAGTGTTGCTGGTAACTGTTGGACCTGGGTGCATGCTGGTTGGCTTTTCTCACCATAGCCTCACTGGTGGTGTAATGAATCAGCACTTTTGTACTTGAGTGTTCTGCTCACCGAGTTGGATTTTCAACTCCCTCTCTGTACATCTGTTGACTGGATACAAGTATATGTTCTAGTGCCCTTTCATATGTTCTTGGCACAGATGCATATTGTTGGCATGAGCATTCAGCTGAGTTTGTTGGCATTTTAGGAAGTCAATCTGATTTAAAATGCAAACAGAAGAACAAATAAAATATAGCAAACAAACAAACACACCAGGAGAGTGTTCCCACAGCAGAAGCTGTGCATGAATCACAGTTTACAAACACAGGCTTAGTCTTCCTGCCCTCTGTCTCCCAGGTTTACTCATCCCATCAGGGAGTGAATATGGAGTCTCAAGTGAGCAGCATTTCCTACTTAGATGACAGATGCTTTCTGTCCAGAGGACTTCTGGCTGATGAGGGGCTGGAAGATGTCTCTTCTTCACTTTCCTCAGCATGCCCAAGGACTTATACATCCCAGAAAAGGCCAGTAGTCAAAAAGAGCTTTCCAAAGCCCAAGGAAACATATTTTATCAAGGTTATCCACCAAAGTAACTTTTTTATGCACCTTTTTGTTTTGTTGGTTTTGTTTTTCTTTTTTTTTTTTAACAAATCACTGAATATTTAGAAGTTCAAAATTATGGATGTAGTTAAAAGCAAACAACTGCCCACCTCATAAGCTTTCAGAACAAGTTTCTTACCTACTAGTGAAATTTATTTTCGTATGTGGGAAAACTCTGACATGGTTTTTGAGGTGCTGACCTTGATTATGTGCATTTAGCAGGACAGCCTGAATCTCATATTTTACCATCAGAACGATAGTATGCCGAAATGACTAATACAGCTACCACAGGATTTCATGAAATTACATGTCAGACAGGTACTATTAAACATATGAGTGATGCTCTAGGGTACTGCTGTATTGCAATCCAGTAATGACAGTAGCTCAAGTACAACTGTAGACGGGATCTTGAGTAAGAGCACCTTGAGGAGAACAAAGTTTATTTGTGTTAAAAAAACCCCTGACAAACAAGTTCTGCTACACAAAAGGACAATAGGTCATGTTCAAATGTTAGAATATATATTAGGTGAGAGAAAACCCCACAGCATGTAGGCCATGATTTTCTGAAATATCAGTCTTTTCTGAAATCAGTAAGTCCATTGGTCACCTTACCAAAGATCAGCCAATCAAACTTGAAACACTTATTTTCACACATGTACTGCTTTTTTTGCTGTCTGGACATTCAACTGGCCATACAAGAATGGGCTTTATGTTTCATGACAACATTTTGATTCAAAAAAGAACAACAAATGTCCAAAGAACTTGATATTAAACATTTTATCACTTGTAACCATTGGTGATCTTATAAGGTTTCTCTTTCTTTAGACTTTATTATGGTAAAAAAGGTATAGTAACAGTATTTGTGTTGGAGTGGAGAAAAACTGCCTGTGAGAAAAGTTAAAAAATCCAAAATAGAATATTTGGAACCTGATTGTGGTGTCTGATTTTTTCCTACTGACTTCAATTAATTTTAAGTTCTTTTTCTTGTGTTATTAAAATCAGAACACTCATAGAATAGAGTTTGCTCTCTGCTCTAACTCAGAAAAAAATGAAAGCACAGCCTGTACTCAGTGATAGAGTTGTGCTTTAATGTCCAGCCATGTGGTTTCTCTATGGAAAACTAATGAGTTAAAGATGAAATTCCTCTTCTAATTTGCATATATATTTTCTTGCAAGGATTCTGTTGAACAGAAGTATAATTGGAGACTATACAACTGAGTCTTGTACTTTTTAATCCAAACATCACAAGCTATGAAACATCTTTCTTCTCACAAAACCATGTTGTTTTTGGTCCTAGACATGATCAGTTAGGGACATCTTTTTAAATAAAAAAATACCATTTCAAAAATACCATGAACATTCCCCTGAATTTTATGTAGTATCATCTGGAAATAAAGCAGGGTAAAAAAACCCCAGAGAAACAGAAAGATATAAAACCAATGTCTCAAGAGTCAAAGAATTGTCTTGAGTTTCTGTATGAGGGGCTTATTCAGCTCTTATTGAATCAAAAGAAAAATTGAAGCAGAAAGCAGAGAGGAGGCTTCTATTCATTCTTCCCATGCTGTTTTCACTTATTAAACTTTTTTCTGAGTTAACAGGAGTGCGTTCACAAGAGTCTTCCACATAAATTGTGTCTGAAATTGGATAAACTATATTCAGAGGTATACTGAAGATGTACAGAGACGTTTCACTTTTATTGTAGTATATGAATGTGGTTTTAAAATCCATTATATGACATAGTGGCTTTATAATACCCATGATGACTTTAAAAAGTATTGAAAACTCAAACTATGACCCTCTGTTGCACTATTTTGTTCCAGTTTAAAAGGTCAGGGAAAATTCCCATTCTCAAAATATTTTTACAAAGAAAGTATAGAAATGTGTATCTAGATATTTCGAACCAAATTTAGTATCAGTAGAAAATTTTTTGTTGTTATTGTTTGTGTGTGTAAGGTATAGTCAGAATCTTTGGGTTTAGGCCAGAAATCTTCAGGGAGTGGACATTCTGACTGACAAAGTTGTACAGCACTTTGCACTATTATTCTTGCTTTCTGACAAGAACTCCTGAGTGCTCCTGCAATAAAAATAATACAGATGGTTTCCCACTGAGGCTGGGAGCCTTGGTCATATACGGATTTCATAGAAGAGGTAGTTCTTGCCAAAAGCTTGGCACTTGCACAATCAGAATAAAACAAGTCTGGAAAAGGGAGGGAATGGTGCAATTATCAAACTGTCTCAAGTAAAGAATAATAAAAAAATATTAAGCTGGTGTTTTTCCCTTTTGTTTTGACTAACTGAGCAAAGTAAGCCAGTGATGTCCTCCTTCTGTAGAAAGCAATTGGCAGTAGACAGCTGTTTCTGTTCCTATAAGCAGCAGTCAGGGGTACCTTATGCTTCAACAGGCCTTTTTACAAGGTTATAAAGAAAAGGATGCCACCTTGATAAGCTGTGATGTACAGCTAGTTTCCATTAGGCTGACCCATTCAGGTTTTGCAGACAGAGTTCACAAGTTATTCTTCCACCCCAATAGCTCATGTAAATCTAAAATCTGCCCCAAAGATTAGGAAGGCTTGCTTGCTTTGAATTTTTAAGTTAATTTAAATGCTACTGTCATGTCACATAATGCCTTCATCGTGGAGACATTCTTTATTCAGAATAAGAATGTTTTTTTCTTCCTTGTATATATTTTTTCTTTTTCTTTTTCTTTTTCTTTTTTTTTTTTTTTTAATGCAGATTTCATCCCCAGAAATAGCCTGGTTATGATAATGACAATATATTTATCCACACCTAATCATATTTGTCAAACTCTCCATGTTTTGAGAACATCTTTTGACATCAATTGAATTATGTCAAGGATTCTCCAGATGCTAGAGGCAGTAGTGATACATGAAAAACAATTGGAACAGAGAAAAATATACAAAGACAGAATTTGGATTTCAAATGGGGAGAAAGATAGAGTGTACAGTGGAGAGACTTTGGCTGGGGGGGAGCCGTGTTGTAGACCAAAGGGAAGGTAACTGAGAAGCAGGGTAGTCAGGGTTAAGATGCTTACAAGGAACTTGAAAAACTGGCTCACTGATGTGTCATAACATTCCTGTGTGACCTTAGCAATCCATGGGCCCAATTTTGTAAAGAATGTGAGGCAGATAACTCCTCATTTTCATATATCATTAGTTATAAAACTAATATAGTGTGTAGCTACTGCCATATGATTAATTAACTTAATTCATGAATGCTTTTCAAGTATGAGTTTCAAGTGTTAGCATTAAATACACCCTTATTTAAAGGCCCAATCCTGCAAATATTTATTAGTACTTACTGTCATGAGTAAGTCATTGCTCCAAAGAAAACATTAGCTTCAATGGAATTACTTGTGGTATTGAGTACTATCATAAAAAGGACTGTTTTCAGAGCTTTTATTTTATATATATATATATATATATATATGTAGGTCATTATACATGTACTTCTGTATGTATATACACATACATGTTTTCATAAAATATATTTTAAAACCCCCATTTTTTCTCTATATCTTCCTTTCTTTTTCTAAGTTTGAGTTTGGCTGGGAGGTTTTTTGTTGTTTATTTGCTTCAATTTTTTCTGCAAACGTGTCTTAATTATCACTTTCTTCAAGGTGCAACTAGCAAATGAAAATGTCATGTGTTCTCTTATCATTGAGCTGATGAAGAACAGCAAGTAGCTCAAGTCTCATGTTTTTGGGACCAGATGAGTATGAGTACAGCTCTTTGCTTTTTCTCTTTTTTGCCTTTTTTTTTTTTAAAAAAAAGGTCTTTATTTATAAATTCTGCAATGCCATTTTCCAAAGCTGAAATGCAACCCCGAGGCCAGTTTAGACACGGTGTGATGCAGGCCAGTTGAATTGACTGGTGGTTCTACTGTGGATGAGTTAAAGAAGGAATCACCCGAAGCAATGGTAACTCTCAGAAGGGGGCCTGCCCTTCAACAGCTTAAGCCTTTGAAGAGAGATTTCCTTTGAGCAATGTGAAGTCTTTGTGGTGATGGGAAACATACATTTGTAATTACAGAAGAACACAGTGTACAGTAGGAATAGTATAAAAGCATGCGATTTACAGTGTCTAAAGAGAAGCTTTGATGTTGAGGGCCCCACTGACCTAGTTTGCTGCTGAAAGCCCAAGAAACATGTCTGACTACAGTTATAGGGAGGGATGAAGGCTGTGAACAACATCCTTCTGCTTCTGCACTGCCACTCCACACTAAATGAATATTCTGTTGCAGTACTGACTGTATGGAAATACTATCTGAATACAAAATAACTGTGTTTAGAAACATCAATAAAGTTTGTTGTGCTCCTCTGGGGAAAATGTCCTAAAAAAGAACCATTGTGAATCAGCATGCAGGCTGCGGAAAAGATTTATCTGGGAAGATTATTTATGGAAAAAATATGCTGAAAACTTCATGCTAGGGCAGCCACCCTTTCGGAGGTTGTGAGGGTAGAAAAAGAAGGATGCTAATCTCTGTTAACAAGGGATGTAATGTAATACCTAAACAGTGATACTGATTCTAGATGGTTATAACAGCAGTCTGTAAGAAAGGCTGTATTTGACAGCAACCATCATGCCATTAGAAGACTGTACCATTACGTTTGGGGTATGCACTGCTGTGAACAACTCTGATACGATATCCAAGACCAAATATTCCCTTACACAGAAAGAACTGGAATGGTGACAGATAATTGAAGGAAATGCAGGCTTCTATGAGCCCAAACTTCTCTAAAAACAGGTATGTGACGCCGGCAGTACCAGGGCTTCAGCAACATCACCAATTGTTCACCAAGAGAAGAGTTGCAATTCATGGCTCACCTGACACAGGTGGAAAAATCCCTGGGAAATCACACAGATGACAGAATGAGAAATGTTTCATAGTAGTATCTGCATTATTTTATAAGTGAAAAATACAGTATTCTTTATTCCATGGATTCGGGTTCAGATCTTTAGTGAATCCACCTCACATTTTTGTACTAGTAGATTTGAATGGCTACATTGAGACCATGTCATGATTACTCTGAATTTGGATGCTCAGTTGAGCTGAGGTGGGTGTCTGGGGGTTTGGTTAGTGACCACATCTAAATAATATTATGCTGAGGTAGCACTGTCTGCCTTATAATCACTTTGCCTGTGGGAGAGGACCAATCTGAGGGAGGTCACTGAAATTAAAATGGAAAACTTAATTGCATAAAATAATATGGGTGTGTTAGGTACTTTGATGGACAAGGATGATGTAGGAAAAGAAGAATATAAGGCAAGAGCTATTTATAAATCTTACCTAATGGGAGTAATAGACAACAAAGGATAAATCAGTGACTATTAAGCAATGTTTGTGCCAGCACAAATACAAACTTTTAAAAGTTCAACCTGACACCTAGTAAACATAAGGTACTTAGTGAGGTATGGGAGAGATCCTAGGGATTCTGCTGCCTATAATTCTGCTGTTGGCTGTCTCCTGTAGTCACCTCCAACTTATCAGTCACTGACCAGATTCTAGAGCAGAAAAAGCCTTCGGCTTTTCTAGGTTTGCAAACAACATCCAAACATGACAGTGCCCCAACCACCCTCTGAGGCTTCACTGCAGGACCTTTGATGCCTGTGCGTTATTCCTGCTCTGCCTAAATAGTCAAATCAACTTTTCCAGGATGAGGTGATTTTTATTTCGAATTTGGCAACCCCTTACCCTTTGGCTTAACGTGCTTAAAACTTGGGTCTGTTTCAGGATAAGAAGTTAGTATTCAGATACTGTTTCCAACCCATGACCATTACTCGGATGACCTGCCCATTCCATTTCCACTCTTCTTTCCAGACATGTCCCTGCCTCAGTCTACTTTCAATTAAGTCTAGAGGAGTCTTCGTTCTTCTGTCAACATTACCACTGTCACCATTCCTACCAAATATTTGCCATTCATTCCTAGCTAACATAGAAATGTTAGTGGTTGCTATCTTACCTTCCTAGGTTAGACAGTATTCCTAATCCTTTCATTACTAGGAAATAATACAATCTACAGGTGTAAAGAAAAAGTAACTTCAGCAAACAAAAAACACATTTTCCTGCCTGGCTTACTTTCCTGTTTTAGAAGACTGGGTTAGACAGGATCTGTTTAACTCAGAGTACATGGAAGGATGGACCAGTATGTAAGAAAAAGGTGGTATTGGAAGTCATCCACATTAAGTAAAATTTCGCGGTATGGTTTTTATTTTTAACCATACAAGACTTTTCCTTACAGAAACAATTGGCAGACCAGAAGGTTGCAGTCCTTGTGAGCTTTTGATAGAATTGCCCCTGCATACTTTAGGTTCTTCCTCCCCTTTATAAAGTCCCATCCCAGTTAGTATACTGCTAAGTACCTCTGCATTTCCAGGGAGCAGCCACTGTATCTGTCAGTGGTATTGGACTGGAACAAGATAGTCATAATTGCAGGTAGAAAAAAGATCCTATAACTTGATCTTGCAAACAGGTCTCTGGCTTTATTGCACTTGTGGGCCATAGTCAAGGCTACACTCGCCTCCATTCAGGTGCAAGTTTGAGACAAGTTTTGCTCATGCCCATACACCATACAGCCTGTCTGCCTCCTTGGCAATATCTCATGAGGGGAGACCCTTGCAGACAGATGCCATGCTGCACACTGGCTGCACAGCTACAGTCTCACTGTACATGCAGCATGAAACTGCACATCCCTAGAGGCATGTGCTAACATCTAGGGCCGTGCACTTGGGTTTATCTTATCTCATGGTCTCAGCACTATATGGGATTGCATTTTCAGTTAAACACAAAGGAGATTCCAGACTGACCAGCTGTTTCACAGTCTTTCCCCTTTCCCTGCCAAAATACCTCATATTGTCATACATGCACCTGCCTTTGGCCACTCACTCAGGATCTAGAACATCGGTCTCTAGAAACAAGAATACAGCATCAGAATTCACATCTGGTTTTGGAGGGTTCTGATTTTAAGCATGCATAATTACTTAATAAGCCTGTTTCTCCACAAACACAGAAGTTTCTATTTGAGGAAACCATCAACCAATTAAAAGAGACACTACATGACTTGCATGCTGACTCAGAACTGGTGTGAGTTGGAGGTGTGTGAATTGCAGTGAAATAGGTATGAAGAGCATTATAGGACTGAATAAAGAAGAATCTAGACTGTGTAATCAAAGCTGGCCACTGCATGACCCAAAGACAATTTCAAGGAAACACCCTTTTACAATTCAGTGATTCTACTGAGAAACAGCATATCTGCCCATCTGCCTATACATTTTGAACTGAATATTATGAAAGAGAAACTGCCCCAAGGCTTACAGAGAAGTGCTATTTTATACTATGTATTTTATCTTTATCATTTTAGGTAATATTTTTAGTAACATAAAGTATTTACCTTTAACACTAGAACCCAAAATTCTCCAAGTGCAACTGTGTACAATGCTAGCAGATTATGGCACACTTTATGAGGCAAGTATTACTTTCTCTGTTTTTTGTCTGAGATAGCTAAGAAACAAAAGTATAAGTGAACTCCAAAATTTTGAAATAATTTTTCTGTAATACAGGATTTGTGGGTCATAAACTCGTCATTGAAAGGGTGCTTGAGGAATGCTTTATATAAAATACATCTATATACATGCATATGCACAAGTTATTCACAGCTTTAGTAAAAAAAAAAAAAGAAAAAAAAAAGAAAACTCAATAAAAGTTCAGCTGGACCAAGACTTTCAAGTTGATCAGCAATTTCAAGTGTCTCAACTGAGCATGTCCTGTTTGAATTCTCAAGCTGGTTGCTCTTCAGGAAAACGCTCTAAAGAAGCCTCAACCTGCAAAGCCAAAATGCTGATGGACCCAAATCTTCTGAAAATCTACTTATATAAACCAACTTAACTTTCCCTGCTTTATTATACATTTCACCTCCTTTTGACTTTACATCTCCTCCTAATATTTTCCTAGGCACCACCAGGGATAGCACCACTGCACAGCTCCAAAGAAGGTAGCTATTGAAACATCTTCAAAGCATATCACAGTGCAAAGAGATAAGGTGTGCCTGGCTCTGAGCCTCATTTAGCCTCAACACAGAGCTGTAGTTAGTGATTGGAGTAGACAGCTACTGGGTCTGGAGTTGGTGCACTGAGAGTTAACTTGTGTGTCTGCTAACTCGGCATGGCACAAATGTAGTCTATGTACTTGTACTCATATGGTGCTGTTTGAGGCTACTAATTGCTTTCCTTTGGAGCTTGTTCTTATGATCTAGGACTGCAACCCTCTGCAACCACTGCTGAAGCGGGTCCAAGGGACTCTCCCATTCACAATAAAATTTTCTTCTCAAGAATTTGCTTTTTATAAAGTGAGGAGACAGGAGACCCACTCCACTGTAGTTTTTTTCCTTTCTATATCTTTTCCCATGGGGCTTTACACGAGATTTCATGGAAGGGTTTTAATTTCATTGGGATATTTTTCTGAGCTATCCTTAAGTAATCCTTTTGAGCTCATTCATGTTCTCTGTGGTAGGGTGTTCTGTTGCAATTACAGACATGCAGCAAAACAGTGAAGAGCTGAAAATAGAATGTACAAGTCTTTTTTCTCACTACAGTTCAGAAGGAAGGCGACAGTCTGTGCCACTGCTTCGCGGAGTCACAAGAATCACTGTGGTTCCCCCAGCAAGCCAAGACAAGAGCTTACAATGCTATTGTGATAATGTCTGGAGGCCTCAAGTAAAATCAAAGCCTCATTTTGTTCACTGCTCAACAGCTTTTACTTTGAAGAATTTTTAATCCA
This sequence comes from Sakesphorus luctuosus, assembly GCA_013396695.1. NCBI lineage: Eukaryota > Metazoa > Chordata > Aves > Passeriformes > Thamnophilidae > Sakesphorus > Sakesphorus luctuosus. The sequence goes on along the minus strand of VWZD01007786.1, from coordinate 429,146 downwards.
AAACTTGAATCCTACACTCATGGAACTACTGCTTTTGAGCAGAAAGTTGTGCTCCAAACAGAAAAAAACCCAGCATATTGTTTCTTTTATTATATATTATTTCTACTACTTGGGGATAAAAAAACTAAGCTGCAAAATAAGTGAATAATTTTCCAAAAATCATATAGGCCTTTTATGGAAGCCAAATCTTTCACTTTCTACTCCAGTGCTGATCCACAAAACCATTTTTCTTCTCAGGTGCAGATTCTGTGATTTTATTTGTGCAAGCAGGTTGCTTGCTAGCCAGAGTAATCACTATATTTGTTCTGTGTTATCATTTTAAAAATGCCTTGGGCACGCAGAGGCCTGTAGCACATTTCAACAGTCTGGATGGGTTCATTCAGCCACCAGTGGAACCACTCTTTCATTCTTGTTAGCATCTTTCTCTAGTCCTTAAGAAGAGATGCAAAATTCAAACTTATGCTATGTTTCCTTACTTTCCTTCTAATGCTCATATTTTACTGCATTATTGTCTCACTCTGTTACTTTCCTCAGTTGTTTCCAAATCAGCCTTCCAAAACCATACTCTTGACTTGATCCTTTCAACTATTTGTTCCTGTGCCTCCAAGTATATATCTTGCCCCTTAATTACTCATCCCAGCAGCTTTGCGTACCATGTCTCTCAAGCCTCCTGTCTCACTTAAAAGGATGCCAAGGCACCACTGGGAATCCCAAGGAGTCACAAATCCTCTGAGCACCGTAGTTCTGTGTGCCTGGAGACTGTTGCTGGGATAAGTATCTACAAACAGCTGTTTAGCTGAGATTAAGTCTTATCTAAGATAAGGCAGTGCTACCAATCTGCTCCTCCTGCACACCAGAGGTACCTAAATCCAGTGCTATACCAGCAGTGTCTGATGTTCAAAGATTGTTGCCTCCATGAATAAGAATTTGGAAGCATCTTCCCTATTTTAGCAGTTGGCAGATTATTACCTCCAGGACTAAAGCTCTGCAAGCATGTACTTCCATACATAAGCTGATAAACAATAGTGCTGCGCACAGCACTAACTGTCTGTTTTGGTGTTGTCTTTGACTGCAGTGGTTCAGTTGAAGCTTCTGCTTTCTGAGCACAGTGACTTAATCCAGTTGCTTTCATACAATAGGGCTTAGACTGTTTCTGATTCATGCAAATTGCGTCTACACCATGTCTTGGCAAGACTGAACCCAAGCTGATCAGCTCTCCTAGGTGACATCCCCACATCCAGTTATGACATGCCTCTCTAGCGCACACACCTCAGCCCACCCTTCTGTCACAAGTGTCCCAGAGCTCTCCAGCAGTGTAACAGCACAGAATCCCTTATTTCACACACCTGTATCCTATTTTGAGCCAAGGTCACTATGTAAATGCCCCAAATGTAAAGACAGAGAGAAGCAAGGGACAGTTTGACTCTTTCCTTCATTGATTATTTCTCCCCATAGAGGTTCATCACTAAAAGCAGAAAAGCCCTTCCAGGTCATTCATGAGTATCAACTTCAGAAACATATATCTCATAAACTTCAGATGTAGATGATAAACACCAGATGCAGATGGACTGCCTGATGTCCTGAAGAGCCATGGTAGCCCTTCTTTGGTCACGAGGCAGAACATGTTCAGCAGACAATGGAGACCTCATAAATTCACTGTTGCCACCCATTTCAAAAGCAGATACATTGTCAAACTTACTGAACTTTTCCCAAGGTTGTATATGGTTGACTTAATAGTACCTCCAAAAATGGATATTCTGCCACCTCTGTGGATCTCTCTTTCAATGTTTCATCTCTGTCAGTAAGAAGCATTTTTAATTTCTTTGCTGCAACTTGTGCCTCTTGCCCTTTCAGCCTTTGCTGTGCACTGCCAAGGGACTCCCACTGTGTAACTATCCATTAGGAAGTTAGATACTCACTGAACCTTCTAATGTTCAGGCTAAACCCATCATAGCTCTTCATATACCCTGTTGCTTCATGTCTGTGGTTACTCACATACTACATTTTCAGTTTTCTTAACTATCCTTTTGACCCTCCACCAGACCTCGTCCAATTTGTCAGTCCTATATTGGTTGCCCAGAAGTGTAGGTAAGATTTGAAAGCTGATCTCACAAGTGCTAAAAACAGAGGAATAGCCACTTGCACCAACCTGTTGGCTACAGCGCTGTGATGCAGCCTAGTGTACTGTTGGGCTTTATCCGTAGACAAAGGCTGGAATTCCTGGCTCACATTCAATTTCTTGTTTATCAGGTCCTTCCCTGCCAGGGTGCTTTGCGGGTGGACAGCCTCTGAGAGCCTATAATGCTGTGTCCCTGTGTACAGGACTTGGCATTTATCCTTGCACATTATGGACAGCTGCCTTAGGAAACAAGACAGCTGCTTTCCAGCAACCACATTTTGTGGTTGACATTGAGGGTAATCAGCAATGGGTAAGGTCTGAGGACACATCCCTGCCCTTTAGGTGAATAAGAGTCATCTGGTTTAAGACAGGTGCTGAAGAAGTTCATGCTAGAATTAGTACTTAAGCTAATCACACACTCTTACATGAAGCTATTCAGATTCGGTCAGATTTGACCACGTTGCAAAACAACGCATGACAGAGCTGAGACTCAAAAGAAGCCTGAACTGATGTGGCAACAAAGGAACTAGGCTTAAAAACTCCAGAGAGCTGCTGCTGCCTCTCAGTCACCAAGGCAAGCAGCAGTAACTTCCCAATGGCTTCTTTACTTCTCCTGGATTCTCCACAGTGTTCCAGACATGTGTCCCAGCAGCACACACCAGATGTGTCCTTTTGCTTGAGCAGTAAAAAAATATGTTGCAGGCCTCTTCTTGTTGAAGTTCAGTGAGGATGTACTCTACTTTTTATAAGCTTTGATGCTTCTATTCCCACTAAATCACATATTTATTGGAAAATCACTTAGTGCTATGACTGGATAAAATAAAATTTGATTTACCTGATTTAGGTTTGGGTATTCTGGTTCTTGAATGGTAATGAGTAACTTATGTATTCATTATATATTCATTATGATTGAGAAAAAGCATTCTTAAAAGTGTGAAATGAATTAAAATACCTTTGAGAGGTTTCCTTAGAGAGATTCCAAAATTCACAGAAATGAGAAATAATTACCTACACTGATGAGTTATCAAGATTTTGGTACACTTACTGGTCTCTAATCATTATTACAGCTAATGGATTTCTAGAGTCTGGCTCTGCAGGTGTCTATTGGCAAAAATAATAACTGAGAGTCTTATTTGTTTTCCCCCTTCTTGAGCATCTTCCTGCTCTGTCTAAGGCCTTGTTTTCACAACTGAAGAAGATTATATTTTTTTCCTCTATGAAACAAGCATAATAAATCTGTCCAGGTCAGCTCTGAATTTTGTGAGTTTGGCTTATGGTAAAACCTGAATACTTAATACTCTGATTAAAAACAGCAAGAACAAGAAAAAAAATGGTAAACAAACAAGGATGCATTTCTAGCATCCCAGGAAACCTTATAAGACATTGTTAAGAAGCTTATCAGAATCAAAACTCGAATTTATTGTTGTTTGCTCTTAAATTCTGCTTTAACTACCAATGCTAAGTTAAGGTATTAGAAAAATCATATTGTGCAAATTTAAGACACCCACTAACTTCCCTATTAAGTGCCCAATAAGCTACCACTACATACAGAATTTTCATCTAAAATCTCACTTTGCCCATAACTATATTTTAGTCCTACCACAACGTTTGTTCTTCTACAGTTTGGAGCATGCAAATTGTCTGTGATCTGTTTTGATGGCTAACATCACTGATGTGGTTCTGATATTCTGTATAACTGAGGAATAATTGTACTCATTGAATACTTGTTATATATTTAGATCTGTAGACAGATGCTAATAATTTCTCACCGATAGACTTACCTGGAAAGTCAACAGAGTATCCCTAGTCACTGAAACTCAATAGCACTTCCAGTCACTGTGAGCTCATTGCAGTGTTGGATTTTTAGCCGGCAAATCCTGTAAGAAAAGAAAAGAAATTACCTCATTAACATGCATGCTCAGAATTGTACAAAAGTGGTGAAAAGAGTCATCATTTGTATTTAAAGAAAGGTGCTCAAGACTTTGGTTTTGATGCAAACTTTTTTAAAGCAGTACGTGAATTTCCTCCAGGTTTATCTCCATTTATATATGTGTGTAATTTCAGTAGTTGTTTAACACAAGTTGAAATGTTTCTGGAAAGCTGCTGCACAAAGAGTTGATTTCCTCTTGATAAGGGGTTTTTTATCATTCTATGTCAATTTAGAAAAGGATCCAAATGTAGTAATTGGATTTGACGCAATGGAAGGATTCCTAAGTAGAACAGGTGAAAACATAACTGGCAACAATTAAAAGCTAATTACCTGCAGCCATCAACTGGTCACCGGCTGTTCTGAACCACATACAGAAGCACACACTACAAGGGAATAGTTTATGCTGTGGAGAGAAATACTAGTAAAGACTACAAAACTGCGAGGAGATACTCAGAACATTCAGTCCTAATTCAAGCCAGATCTTATAAGTCTTCCTGCAAGTAGCTGCATTGTACAGGTTCTCACATATTATTATCCAATGTTTCATGATGGAAAGGACCCTTAAGGATCATCAAGACATAATGCTGATTCTTCTCCTAGTTGCACCAGATTTTAATCACTGTGAGCTGCTAAGTTTAGAAATGCTTCTGTTTTAATGCAGTCACAGCTTTGGTAGAATTGCTCACATTAACAAACTGCTAAGCTTAGGCTTCCTGGTTGGGCCTGTGTTCATGCTCAGCTGAGGAATGAACCAGCGAACTGGTAGGGCTATAAGTGGGGACTTTTTGTGTTTGTTTGCTTTTTTTCACACTGGCAGTAGAATGAAAGCAAAGTGAGTTTCCAAGTGCCTTCTCAGTTCTCTTCTTTTGTCTGGTTGCCTTTTATCCAACATTAATTAATGTAATTGCTACAATTTCATAGTCCAGTGGAGACTAACTAATGATACTGGAGCTGAGTGTTCTGTTTCTGCAATAAATCAAGACAGCAGTTCATATAATACAGCCTTCCACTTCTTCCCACCACATCAAATTAAAGAAGATAAATATTTCTTTTTCATGGCTTAGGGTCTGGTAGTTAGATCACTCCCCCATGACTTCATGGGAAGGTCTGATACAATACTTACTTCTGCCTGGGGGAAGTTCAAATCCAACACTTTGGTCATTTGAGAGAGCATCCAGTGCTCTGGTTTTGGGAGGAACAAACACTGCAGCTTTCACTGAATCTGTTCTTCAGTGTAGAAATGAGCACAAGATTTATGAGGCCAGAAAAACAGAAGAGAAGAAGGACTATAAATACATAGCTAGGAAAACTTCCTAGAGTACAGCTGGCCTCTTCCAGGAGTAGGTCTAGTAAGTAGGTTTTTTTAAAAAGGAAACAGACAGGTTACTATCGTTGCAGCCGAGACTGGCTAGGCTCCATATGATTAGAGGAAGCATAAATCTGTGTTCCCAGAAGTGGCCCCCAAGATAAACCCTTGAAGCAGATGTAGTCGTGCTATATGAGGAATCAACTCCTCCCACCAGAAGACCATCACCTTTTGTAATGACAAGGAGCTTGTCACAGCAATACTCGGGAAGAGGAACAGCTGGTGCTGCTGCCTGACCTCCCATGAGACAGGTTCAGAGCTGACCACTGTACTGCTTCTTTCCCAAACGGAAGCAGAGAAGGAAAGTGGAAAACTGGAGAAATCTTTTTTTAATTTTTGTAAAGGACTTTTACCACACCTGCCCTGCCCAGTCACTGCTAGTTAAAATGATAATTAGAGTTGAAAAATGTTTAAAAATCTGTAGATGTCAGGGGGGAAAAAAGGATCTGATTACACATATTTACTTTCCCAAGTCCATAGATGTGTCTGTAGTTACATGTCCCTGGTCGACAGCTGGACTTATTAACAAAACCCTGGAGTACTTACTTTTTTCCCTGCTTTCCTAAAGAATAAAGGAAACTGATGGAGGGACAGATGAGACTAAACTTAAGAAATCACAGAGTGAGCAGTTGCTTCTTCAAAAATAAAACAAATTTCAATAAACTCAAGAAAAGTAATCTGACTCTTCTTTAAATATAAAGATTATAGAAGAAAAAATCTTTTTACCCTAAGGCCCACATTATGACAAGACTCGAGTACTGTTCACCTAAATTTTCAAGGCTGGAAGCAGACATGACTTGTATGCAACATATTCAGTCAAGAAGATATCATGCACAGCACAGTTTTATATTTGAATTCTTTGTGTTAAACAATAGACTAGTTTTTCAAGGCACAAGAGGTTAAACTGACTGGCACACTACCGAGTAGGGCTGAGAACATGTAAATATTCCACCTAAAGGTAAATCCTGAGCCTGACTTCCAGCCAAGAGCATCTCTAAAGTGAGGCACGCCTAGAGATGTAATGTTTATCATTCTGTTTCAAGTCAAAAATCTTCTGATTTTGTAGAGGGAAAAACAAGACTTGCCATGTATTTGATTTTATTTTTTATAAGCTGGCACCTTATTGCAAGTAAGAAGAATCACCTTCCTTTCACTGATAACTAAACTTCAGGTTAAAGTTAAACCCTTCAGAGTGGTATCTATAGCAGTCAGTAGGGAAACATCTGAAGTCAGCAAGCTGACGTGTTTGGTGATAACCACTTATGGAACAGTGAAGATGAGGAATCAGTGCCTCACACATGCTGGTGCTCCCCAGGAATCAATAAGCTGTGATCCACTGGAAGGTGTCCTTCTTTTTCCAAGTGAAATGCCGCTGGTGTGGTTTTCATTGATGCTACGAGTTCTTCCTCGGCCTGAAATCCTGAAAACTTAAAACTCTCACCTCCGCAGAAAGTGCTTAAATATTCAGCCCATGAAGTGTTTGGAAAAAAAAACAAACAAGGACACCTGGGGAAAGCAGAAAACATTGCATGTCCTGAATAATCCAGCCAGATGATCCATCGGGCCCCATTGTGCTCAGAGTGGATCTATCAGGCAGAATGGGATCTGTGTACAATGCAGGAGGGTTCTCAATTCCCACAAACTAGTCAGGGGGATTTCATTCAACAAGAATTCTCCTTAAGTGTGTTTAAATTGTGTTATGATGTTAAAAAATAAATGAATTAAAAATTCAAGTGTTCTAATATGTTGAGAAGGTGTAAAGAAAAATGAGCACATCTTTTTCAAAATCAAAGAAGAGAGTAAAGTCACAAAATAAAATCCAGCAAAAACTCTGTGCACTTACAGGAAAGCCAGACTCTCTTTGGTGTAAGGAAGGACTTCAATCACTAGGCTGTGGCATGTGACGTAACTGATATCCCTGCCTTTACATCCAGCGACTCCTAAATTGTTGTCCACACGTGTAGCTACTTGTAGACAAGGTTTCTTACTTCCCATTATTCTGAATAAATTAGACTCTCTCCTTCAGGAAGAAGGGAGAAATGGATGTTGAACCCTCCTTTAGCTAAATCCAGGTCACCTAATTAAAAATATCAGTAGAGAGTAAGACTATTTCTCCCTCAGGTCTCTCACTTCCTGAGCAAAGAATACTATATATAAAGATAGAAGCAGCAATTGTGTTTATGCAGACTCTACTACAGCTGGTATGTCTTGGGTATGCTTTGATAACATCTTCCAGACCAAAGCCCTAGCGACCTGTGGCAGGGTGGGGGGAATTGAGGAATACCTGATTTTGGATTTTGGTTTGATTTAAGCATGAATTAAGTACAGAGCTGTTCTGTCCTTGTAAGGCAAGGTATTTGGGGTGCACATGGTTTATTACTACTTAAGAAACACAAAAAATAAAACAAGTTAGGGATCTTAGGTACTTTCAAGGACAATGTAACAAGAGGTTTCAGAGTCCCATTTTCATGCCAAGTGTTTAGATTTCTTTAAGTTCTATTCATCACAGTGCATGTTCTTTACTCTTTCTTCTACCAATATGGATTCATATTGAGAGGTAATATACATTTAGGACCGAGGAGGGAAGTTAACTTGTAAGTGTTATGCCATTGGTGCTCCTCCTTGAACCATTCATTGCTTACTAGTTACATGTCCAAAAGAGTATTTATACTGAATATTGTGATGTGTCATAGCAAACTAGATCAAATTGTTTTCAAAAAGGTTTGTCTCATCAAATAAAATTCACTTAAACTTTACTCTGAATACTGGCCTTTTGGGAATAGGAATTTGTCTATGAATAACAACACCATGAAACATTTTGTCTGAAGTCCATTGACATGGATATTAGGAAAAAATTCTTCACCAAAAGGATGTTCAGGCATTGGAACAGGTTGCCCATGAAAGTAGTTGATTCCCCATCCCCTGAGGTATATAAAAGACATGTACATGTGGTGCTTGTGGTGGACTGCACAGTGTTGGACTTGATGATCTCAGGAATCCTTTCAAAGATAAATGACTCTGTGATTCTATGACTTTGCTTCCATAGCACCTATTTCATGGAAGTAGGTCCCAAGGAAATGAGGGACCTTCCTTTTTATGCTCATCTAGTCTGCTTTGTAAATTCTGCATAGATACAGACACATTTCCATCTGCTTTAGGGGTTTTTTGTTGACACTCACATATGCTCTGAGAAATATTTCTTATATTTTAGTACTAGACCTGATCAGATAATTCACAGTGAATAATTTATTTGAACAAGTTTAGATTTTTCTGTTTGTTAGTTGTCCATGAGCTGGTTTTGATATTCTTGAATTTATTCATTATTCAAAAGTATTTGCTTGATAACTTCTATGAATAACTTAATGAGAAAAGCTTTGTGGACTGTGTGAGCATTTTAACATGAGTACTAAGAGCTTGCTGCTGTTGCTTGGGGTTTTTGGACACTGAGGCAATATATAATTTTTCTACTTGCCCGAGAGAATAAATTGAAGCTCTTTTTTGTGAATACTTACATGCAAAACTTCAAATTTTGTTTTTCATAACAAGTGGTAGTCAGTTATAATGTGCTGCAACTTTTACATCCCTAAAGTAAATATTTTATTTCCATACTTCCAGTCCTGCAAACAGGCCATTCCCTTCTAAAAGGAATTCAATTTTTGTATAAGTGGATCTAGATGAAGGGATCATTTTCAGGTTGCCAGCCTGTATTTGCTGGATGTCTGCTCTTTATCTCCATAGTTGGAAGAAAAAAAAACAAACTAGTATTATTGCTGTTAGAATATAAGCTACTGCTCCAAGAATTTTTTAAAAATTCTTTCTTCTATCATAGTTGTCAGCTTTCTATTTTAAAATACAGTCTTAATGTTGTGTCTATGAAAGTTTAATATTTGACAACAGAACATCTCGACCACCAACTTCCTATTGGAAAATTGGAACAGTTTTACATGAAATAAACAATGCAACTTTTGTTGTTTAGTTATGAATTATAATATAAAAAAGAATACACAGCAAATGTTAAAAATAGATGTTCATAGGGGTCTTCAGAATTCAAAGTCCAATAAAATAAATGGAAAAAGTCAATGATAGAATTATTTGTATTTCAAAGCTGATTAAGATAATTTTTGTTTCTTTTAGTAAAAATTACAGAGGCTTTATCTGTAATTATTTCAATCAGATGCATTAAATCTTTCGGAGACATTCAATACAGAAAACCAAGCAGAAGAAGCATGGTTGTTTTATGATTTTTAATGTTGTTTAAAGTACAGTAACTATGATCTTATTTTGAATTTTTGTTCATCATTACACTTGCGTAACGTTGATGAAAACATTAAATTGGATATATTTATTTCCCTTTGTATTCCTTTGGAAATGTCATTTATGTAGCACTAGAATGCTATGTTTTAGTAAGACTGCTGTATATTTAACACTTAACTGACAGGTGATGTCTAAGCATTATGCTGGGCCATTAAAGATGACATAGAATGTACAAATATATCAGTACATGAAGAAGAAAGCTGTTGAGATTTTAGAAAGTTCTAACATCACTGGATGAAAGTCCCAAGTGGAGTTATGTGAACTAAATAAAGAAAGAAAATAAATCAGCAGCAAGGTAAAAAGCAAAACTCTATGAAGTAATGTATAAGGCCCAGAGCAATAAAATAAAATGGAAAAATACTCGCACAAATCCAAGAACTAAATATGGGTAGTGCAGAGTGTGATACTCTATTTCATATGCTTGTGCAGATCTGCTCTAATCTGAGAACAATAGATTTTCTTCTGTTTGAACATTTGATTGGGATTTTAGAGATAAGAATTCAGATTGCTTGTGTCTGTCAAGTCCTTCTCATCTCCTATCTCCCACTAGATTTCAGCTTTAGACCTCTAGAAATTTCCATGGAAAGTGCAGATCCCTACATAAATAATTTGAATCCTTTGACACCATGTTGTTGGGTTTTAATAAATATATGTGTAAAATCTTTTAAAATAACCCACACACCCTCTTCCTTCTCCCAGGGCTTCATGGATGGTAATTGCATGCCCTAATTACTGGAAGACACAGAATTTTTTAAAGAGTGTAGTCCTAGCCCTGTAGTCCTATAGAGTTGGACCAAATGAGTAGAAAGAAACAGACACTAAAAGGCCCAGGAGGTTGCAAAAAGAGACCAAATGACTGAATATGAGTAGAACTCAGCTTAAAACCAAGTAAAAAATATCTAGCTGATAGTTCATAGACTTCTATACTTTCCTTACTGACTAGAATTTGCACAAGAGACTGGAACATGGGAGAAAAAATATTTTCAAAGGTAGCATTATTTATCTCACATTTGTGTTCTTGGGTCTTGCATGTGGATTATCTTTGTTACAGAAATGTGTGTCCTCACTTGCCTCTCTGTTGGAATGAAGGGAACAGTTCACTCCAGGGATCACTCCTGTTGATAGATATGGACATGATAACACCAGTATTGTTGCCTTCTGGTCTAGCCTGCCCTAGTAAGCTTTCCATCCCCATGAGCTTTCCTGTCCCACATACACTTATTCACATGCCAATGAAGAACCACTTTGAGATATAGCCCTCACTTCTAATACTCTGTCTTAAAATCTATAATATTAGCCTAATTACGTATTATAACCAAAGGGATGTTGCATGGGACCTAGAAGACTTACAGAGCTGAATGACATGAATGTATATCTCCAGAGGTGAGTGGATGTCACCACCTCTGCCATACAGCCCAGGGGCTGGATATTGCCACTCCCATGGGTTAAATAACTCATTTCATAGAATCATAGAATCATAGAA
>VWZD01007786.1:394223-417409 GCA_013396695.1 Sakesphorus luctuosus | reverse complement strand
CAGCAGGTCGACACTCCCTCCCAACTTGGTGTCATCAGCAAATTTACTGATGATGGACTCAATTCCCTCATCTAAATCATCAATAAAGATGTTAAACAGGACTGGTAGTTCCAGCACACAGACCACAAGTTTCTGGATATATGTTTGATGGAACACCTAGGTGCTTCAGTTTGGGATGGAAATTTGAAACATCAAACCAATAGTTTGATGAAACACTGAAGTGTTTGGCTTGACAATATCTAAAACTGCTTAGGGGTAACTGTCCTGCTCAAACACATCACCGTGATATGAAGAACAAGTAAAGAATTAAACCAGAATATTCCAAGTTGCAAAATAATACTTCAGCTATGAGATAGCCTCTTAAACTTTGAAAAAGTAACTAACAGCTTGCAATGAACTGACTGACACACTTACACCTGAGCACATTTTGCTCAGTGGAGCTGCTGGGCTACAATTCAGGTCACCTTGCCCAGGTCCTTGCCCATGTCCGTTGAACTCAAGAGCTTTTACTTCTTCAACAGTGGACAGTGAGGGAGAAATGAAAGTTCATTGTTGAAGCTACTGTGGAAAATTTGGAGCTACTGTTGGAAATTGTAACAGTGGCCAATTTTTTAATGTACTGATATGGTAGTACTGTGGTGCAATAGTCTCTGGAAATTACACACGGAAAGCAGTGGGAACTATGCAATATGTATTTTTTAGAATTTTAATAAATGTCTCTTTTTATTTAAATATATGTGAACAATTCTTTAAATCTCTACACTTTGTTTACTCATGATAAATGAAATAAATGGGTCCTCCTTATTTCATAAGTGCTGGTGAAAATTTAAGACAGTCTGAAAGTTTAGATACCTAGGACCACAGGCTCTTAGACAAATGTCTGGATAGATGAAGTTTCATTCCTTGCCAGCTAGGTCAATTTTACACATACCAATTATGCTGTAGCAAAGGCCCTGGGCCTGATCATTTATTTCTCCAAATTTCCAAGTCCCCAAAGTTGGGGCTACGGACTTTGGATTTCTTCACTTTGTGTATGGTGCTCACCAGTGAGCACAGTGACTATGCCACCTTTGTGATCTACAGTGAATGCTGGGGTTTGTGTCTCTCTCATTTGATGTCTGTCATGTCAATGTTCTGGTGGCTGATGCAGAGACCTTGGGGTGGAACAGGTCTATACTATGAGTCATAGAGCAGTATACACTGTGCCTAGGGATTATAACTCTTTTTGCGTGTTCTGCTCAATTACCTACAAATTTTGCCCTCAGGAATGTATTAATCAATATATCTATTCTATTGGTTTTCCTCTTTTTTCATCTTTTCAAGTTTTGCAAAGAACTTGCACTGCAGATGGTGTTCTGCAGAACTGATGGATGTGACTGAGAGCAGACAGCACTATGGCAGTAAAGAGAATGTTGTTAAGCACTTTGTTGAACCGTGTGCATGCATACAAAGGCAACAAAAAAGATAATCTCTCGAGTAGGATTTGTTGATACTTTACTCAGGTTTAGTTTGAATGTTAGCATAACTTCCAGTAACATTTGCTTGAATTTTTCGCTTGTGAACTCATCTACTTGGTTTCGCATTGACCCATTTTGCTTTGCTTTCAGCTTTATATTCTTTCCTCCCTCTTTTCTTGACTTGCTCTGCTTTTGTTTTTCTTGTGATATCATAGTGGCAGCATGGTAAAGCCTCACAGAGATCTTGCTTCAATTGAATTTGGTTCTCATGTATTGTTCTGTTTCTTCCTGAAATTGTATTGCCATTTCCAGAAATGACATGGCAATATTTCACTTTAGTTCACTTGCCATTTTAAGTGGACCTTCATGCATTTGCATTAATGATATGAAACTATGCCTAATAGAGCTACAGTGTGGAGAAAAGTAAAATTAAATTAGTGTAGCTTATTGTCTGCTGTGTACTGAATTGACAGAGAAAATGAAATTGTGGATTGCTATAACATCAATAAAAATCATGTGGAATCAGTCTTAAACTATCCTCAAAATCTGTGCATGCTGATAAGCAAACAACAAGTAAAAATTCCTCTATTTGTCACTGAGGAAAAAAAAAGTTGGTGGGCTGGGTTGACCCTATCTGAACCCAGATTCAAAGCTGCTCCATCACTCCTCTCCTCAGATGGAGAGGGGAGAGAAAATATAATGAAAGGCTCACAGGTCAAGATAAGGGCAGGGAGAGATCACTCACCAGTTACCATCACAGGCAAAACAGACTTGACTTGGGGAAACTAGTTTACTTTATTACCAACCAAATCAGGGTAGGATAATGAGAAATAAATCCCAAATCTTAAAAACACTTTCCTCCCCACACACACCCTTCCCTTCTTCCTGGGCTCAACTTCACTCCCAATTTTCTCTACATCCTTCCCCTGAATGGCACTGGGGATTAGAGAATGTGGACTGTGGTAAGTTCATCACACACTTTCTCTGTCACTCACTCCTCTTCAGGGAGAGACTCTTCACACTCTTGGGATCCCTCCCGTGGGAGGCAGTCCCACATGAACTTTTCCAGTGGGAGTCCTCCCCATGGGCTGTAGTTCTTCACACACTGTTCCAGTGTGGGCCCCTTCCACAGGGCACAGTCCCTCAGGAGCAGGGTGCTCTAGTGTGGGTCCCCTGCAGGGTCGCATGTCCTGGCCAGCAAACCTGCTCCTGTGTGGACTCCTCTCTCCATGGGGCCACAGGTCCTGCCAGGAGCCTGCTCCTGCATAGGCTTCCCATAGGATCACAGTCTTCAGGGATCCACTTGCTCCATGGAGGGTTCCTCCAGGGGCGTGCAGGGGCACAGCTGCCTCATCATGGTCTTCACCACGGGCTGCAGGGGAATCTCAGCTCCATTGCCTGGAGCACCTCCTCCCAGTGCTTACTCACTGACCTTGGTGTCTGCAGGGTTGTTTCTTGCTCATATTCTCACTCTTCTTTCTTTGGCTACTAATGCACAACATTCTTCCTCCTTCTTAAATATATTATCCCAAAGGTGCTACCACTGTCACTGATGGGCTCAGCCTCGGCTAGTTGTGGGTCTGTCATGGAGCCAGTTGGCTCTGTCAAACTTGGGAGAAGCTCCTAGCAGCTTCTCACAGAAGCCACTCCTGTAGCTGCCTGTAACACTTCCCTTCTACCAAAACCTTACCACACAAACCCAACACAGTTGCTGAAAGGAATAAAAAAGCTGCACACAAAGATTTTAAGACTATTTTGTAGTTTTCTTAAAATATGTTTTGTTTGTTGCTTCAGCAAAAAACATGGACTTCTGAAGATGTCTGACTAAGCCCTTCAAAAATTTCAAAAATTGGTGCATCGAAATAAAATACAAACAGGAAACCCCATCAACTCTCAGTGATTCACTTCTCTGAGCAGACAGCAGCATTGCACAACTGCATGAGATTGGAAACAAGAAGGCTTCTGCATCCACATGAATCTTCATGGGGATTTCAGGTAGAATATAATTATTTCATATAATTATATTATATACAAGCAGAATATAATTATGCAAAGCTGGATTTTTGTCAGGACACTGTGGTGAGCACCTATGCTTTGTGAAAAGCTTATGGGGATTTTTAATTATAATAAGTGGTCAGAATCTTAGTTTGATGTCTCAGCCAAGAGATGAATTGATACTGAACTACTAGACTCTCAGTACATTCTGGGTAGTATGAAAATAACAGAACCATTAGACAGCTTGACTCACCTTGTAGTGATGGCAGAATGGGCTGTATCTGAAATCTGGAACAATGATCAAAAATACGGTTGCTCTTCAACAGAACAGTGATTATGAGGGATGTAACTCTGCATTCAAGATTCTTTCATTCTAGGGAAAGATATGCATCTGCTAAACATGCAGATATGTTATCTGTTCACTTCAGAAACACTTAAACAACTGAGCATCTATCCTTAAAAATTACCACAGAATGGAATAACTTTTAAGAAGTTATCATGCTATGGAATGAGTCTTATGATATGAACTCATTATGAGTTGTACAGCCTTCACTCAGCAGAGTGGATATTACACTGGATAGCTGAATACTCAGAAGTTTCTTAACTGGTTCAGTCCTATCTGTGTAATCTATCTATCTTCTCATGTCACACCCAGCTCTACTGTATCTGAATGTCTTCCAAGTCTCTCTGGGGCAACAATTTTTTTCATTATTTTTGGTAATGTAATGTAAACTGGAGGCTACAGTGTTGTTATTTTACTGCTACCCCTGAGATATTTTTGTCAGATGTTAATTCAGAATGTAGCTAAGTTCTTTCAAAATAAAAGAAATTAGAGTTGATACTTTGGGAAAATGGATTTCAAATGCTTATTAGTAGCTTTTTAACTTTTCTATTTGAGTTGTGTTAGACATTACCAAAAGCACTTTAAAGGTTGCCAACATTCCTGCTTTCAGAATTTCTAGCAGGTTTTTGTTTGGTTGATTTTTAACTTGGGGGTGCTCTCATCTTGACATATCCTGGACTCAGCAAAGGGTACCTGATTCAAAGTTCTGACTGGCATAGATTTTATTTTTTAAGGGCCCATATGGTAGTATTCCCGTGAGTTTGCATTAGTTTTGTAAAGGCATGGTGACTGTCTGACTAATAAGTTAAAACACACAAGGTCCTGTCTGAGTGCTGGCTAGATAGGATTGTGAATTGGAGTGCCTTGTGTATTTTTTGAAATGCTGGAAGGAGAAAGAACAAGGCAAGTAAAACTAACTGAATTCCTGCTCTGATTTTTGTGTAGGAACGTACACAGAGGCATATAACAGGCAATAAAATGCATCTGTCCATGGGTTCTCAACATGAGGCATTCTCATTGCCAGAAACTTTAACTCATGCAAAAATATGATCCATATACAAAAAATCAACTTAACTTTAGCAGAACTGCTACTGGCTTCACTGTAATTAAGTGCTAATCATAGGGGTGTTCTGTTTTGCAAGGCAGTAAACTGGTTTCCTGAGTGGATAAAGTTGGAGGTCAAAGGCCGGGGAGTTCCCTCCACTGGGGACCAGGATCGCTGCCGAGAAAGCAGCACACCTGTCCTGTTATTGTGATTATGAGACAAATGTGAATAAAGCCAGTAAAACAAAGTAACCTGAAAGTCTGGAAAATTTATTGACATAATTGTAAAGAGTAGCATGTCGTACACACAGAGAGCAGGGAGTCGGGCTCTGCTGGCTCCCACAGGACCGGCTCAGCTCCCCTACCTTGAGCAGATGCTGGGGAGCTCTCACAGGGCTGCAGGGCCACTGCCTCTCAGGAAAGCTGCTCCAGCTTTATAAGGTTATATTTTCCAAGCTATGAAATTAGGATATTAGTTAGTAAATTTCATAGAAGGGTTTCCAAATGCAAATAGCAAATTACATGTAGCTCTTCAGTACAATGGGATGGAAACTTTATTCTATAGTAAATAAAAATGGCAGCTGTTCCATATGTTTCAGGCAGCACTGTAAGAATTTCAACAATAGAATCAAGAAAAAGACATAAAATTTCATTAAACAAATAGAAAAAAGCACCACCTTTGAGAGTGAGTTAAAACAGCCATACTTCATTGATTTGGAAAGAAAGGGAAAGAGAGAGATGCTGTGATTTTTTATCAGCACAACAGCACATTTATCAGTAAGTAATTGGACTGCTAGTACGAACTGGTAGGGAACATCCATCCTAGCATGAAATGCCAGGATTTGACGCAGGGAGAAGTAGGACTTATTGTTTCTGCATCATGGACTCCAAATATCTGAGGCTCATTTCTGTGGCAGACAGACTCACATAGTTTCAAAACCAGGTCATTTTTTGATCCATCAAGAATTTTATATGAGTGAAAAAGACATAGCTCTTCCTCAAACACCAGAAACAAGGGGGGAAAAAGCTCCAAACCCAAGAGCTGATATTTTTGCACAACTATACTGACATTCAAAATACTCCTGACATATGAAGAAATGAGCTTGTGAAACTTCCTATCACAGGAATTAATGAAACAAAGAATTCAGTTATTTTACAAAGCCTGAGACAGTTCTAATCATAAGCAAAAATATGTATATACATAAATTCACATGTAGATGTTTTTTCCATCAGCAGACACTGTTAAAAAAATTAGATATATATCTGGAGAAATAAGAAAGATAGTCTGGCTTGGGTTTTAAATGAATGTAGCTGTCCCTCATTAGCCCTTGTACTTGCCACAAGACACTTAACAAACCTGGGCAACCTTTTCACTTTCCTATGGCACAAAACTTCTGCAGCTGGCCATCAAGAAGTCAGACAGGACACCCCTACTGTCTTCACAGCTTATTAAAAAAAAAATTACATTTCCCATTCCTTGTACACTGGAGAATCTGCTATCAGTATCACAGGACTTGAATTTAAGGCCTGATTGCACCTCACAGTCCCTGTGCTTTGCTTAAATGATAGCTGTCAGCTTGCTGTGCTCAACCTGTGTGTCTTCAAGGTGATGAGATGATCACTTTTCTCATATGTATGGTATGAATCTTACCAGTGTATGTAAATACCTTTTGAGGAGAATAAAGAAGATGGCAGTAAGCCTTTTTCAGTTGTGCCCAGGGACCAGATGGAAGTCAGTGGGCAGGAATGGAAAAAAAAGAAATCCCATTTAACATAAAAGACCTTTTTACTGTGAGAGTTATAAAATTCTGGAACAGGAATAAAAAGTATGTGGAGTCTCAAGGACATGATAACTATGGAGATAGTTAAAAGCCCACAGGTCGCATCCATGAGCACCCTGTTCTCACTGACCCTGCTCTGCACTGTGAGGCTGGACTAGGCAATCATACTAAGCTTCCTACTTCATCTAAATTGTGAGTCTGCCAAAACAACAACGAGCCTTACAGCCACCATGATGATTCTTCTGACCAATCTACCCATATATTTATTGGTGAAGAAAATAAACTGTATGACACTCACACCCCCTAGACAGAGTATATGGTATTAATGGAAGACAGCAGAACTGACTTGTAATGAGATTTTTTTTTTGTTAATCTGGATATTACTGATTTTCAGTGATGCAGAACTAATTTATGTACAATGGCTCTCCACTCACATACATCACTACAGCAATACTCTGTGGTTACTATAGAAGGTTTTTTTATTTATAGATCTCCATGGGTGTTGCATGGTGCAGTTACACCTGATTTCATACCACCCCAGAAATTCACACTGGAAAAGACCTTTATCCCAAAGCAAATTATCCTAATTTGTTAGATGAAGCTCTTCAGAATCTCCAAAATGGGGACTCACTCCAAGACTTCTTCAGGCCATCTGCCACTTTACTCAGAAGAAGCTTTCCCTCACAGAAAAAGCCAACCGCCCTTCCTGTGATTATTTTATCTATCCTGCCAATGAAAAATAGGCTCTTTTCAACAGCCTTTTATGTACTTGAAAGGCTGATGTCTCTTTTCTTCACTGAATGAGGCCATGTTTTCTAGATTTGTGATTACTCTCACTGACCATAGCTGGACTCCTTCCAGTTAGTCCACATCTTTCTTTAATTTATACAAATGACATGAGAAGTCTGGCTTTATAGACGGTGTTCCTGCAAACACAAGGTTTTTTGGGAGTTGAAAGAATGAACCAGAAACAATACTGGCTTTTGGAAAAAGCCCAAACTTCTAAAATGTTGCAGAAAATGCCTTAGAGAGGAAAAAAAATCATAAAATATCCTAAAGGTCTCCAATCCTTGTTCTCAGAGCAAATACTTCTGATGGTTTAGGATGCTACTACTTTGCTGCCAGAGATTTTTTGCCTGACTAGCAGTGTAGGACATATTCACAGAAATTGAATCCAGATCAAGGTGCACTTCTAATTTAACCTGTTATATAAAATCCATGCATCAAGCCCAACAGTTGCTGTTTGAGCTAAGCATATCTTTTAGAAAGACATACAATCCTGACTTAAGGCCTGACAATGATAAGGCATATACCAGATCCCTAGATAAATTATTGCAATGATTAATTACACAACATAATTCCTAGTTTTAATTCATCCAGCTGAAGTTTTCAGTCATTGGATACTGTTAAGCTTTTGTTTAGTAAACAAAAGATCCCTCTACTATCAGAAATATTTCTTCAGCTGCTCACTGTAATGCAGCTGTCTCAGAAGTTAGTTCACTTCTCTAGAGCTCTTCTGTAGCCTTTCTAATATGCTAATATTTTATTTAGTGTGTTTAGTACTTGGTTATTTATTTGGGATACCAGAAATATCAATAATTTAGTGGTGCTTACTAGAAGAGCCAAAACTTTTGACGGTATTTCATAGTGATTCAGATCAGGTCTTTATCATTTGAGACTCACTGTATGTTATTTTAATCTCATGCAGAATGGTCCTTGCACCAAGGTTTTCCCCTTTCATCCAGGTGAGCAAGCAACTTGACAGTTTAGTTCCACTTTTAAACAGCTACTGAAGCAACTTAGCCTGTTAAGAGTTGTTTTTGAATTAATCGTTTGCTTCCTTAATGTGGTGGTTTTCAATTTTAAGCATCTTGAAAATTGTCCATATGGTCTTAGTCATAAGAAAGGTGGACAGAACTGTAGCTGTCTGTCCCTACAATGGTGTGGGGAGGTCCTGTTCAAAATGTGCATCTACAGTTTGGCATAAAGTAGTGTTACTGAGTTGTGTCTTCTCCATGAGATTATTTTGTGTCTGGTTTCCCTGGAAACTTCGAGCATAAACACAAGATGCTTCTGAGAGTTTCTTGATATTTGGCAGATTGGACAAGTAGCTACTGTGCATGTGCAGATGGACTCAAACATGGATGTGCACTCAGATGATTTTATCCTGTGTATTTTGAATTTAACAGTACAGGCACTGGAAGTGTGATATTTACCAGACGTTATCTAGTCCATGCATCTGTGTTGTAGAGTCTGTCTGCTTATGTAAAGTAAATTTGCTATCCTTAGAATATATCTTACGCACTGCGTGTTTCTATAGACCATTAAGGTCACTTGTGTCCTGCAGCTGATGTGTTCCCTAAGCAAAGAAGGCATTGGCATTGTGCAGATGGCTGCAACAGCCCTTTTGATCAGTGGCAAAACCCCCCATATGTCATAATTCATAAATTTCATTTTATAGCAATTCCTTAAAGAACTAGTAAGTATATCTTCCCCTGTGGTTGTAATTCTAACGGATTGATCTAACATATTTTATCTACAAGGTACTATCATCCTCTTGATTAATTTTTCAGTTTTAAGATAGAATCTCTGTGAAAACATGTAGTGTTAACTCTGAAAGTTTTTCTACCTCTGGTTTTTGGGTTTGGGGTTTTTTTGCCTTTTTATTTATGCCTTTTCCATGTAAAATCAGAGGAGATATATTAATGTTGGCTAATTAAAAAGGCATTCCACAAGTCTTGAATTGTTTAATTCCACAAGTTCCAAACCCCTGCACCCAAAACAGAATATGGACATTTAAATTGGTTATAAACACTTTCTCGGGCATTTTTTATTGCTCTTTTGCTCTTTGTAAGTGTTAAAAGCCAAAGTGAGAAAAGTAGTAGATAATATCTCCTACTCCTTTTATTTTTTGCTATTATCATTCTTTAAGGCTATGTTAGATAGCACTTCCTTCCAGCAAAGGGAAAAGAATGGGACCATCATTATAAATGCTATCACATAAAACAAGGAGAGGAAGGAATCCAAGTAATGTTGAGAGTAGGCCATATGATGATAAGTATCTTCACTATCTGTGCCATACATCGTTTACCTCTAAAATAACTTTGATATAACACACAGCCTTTGATCTAAAGAAATTAGCTATCTTCTCCTCTCTTGATGAGATGAAGGTGAGATTGCATAGCCAGCTTTAGTGCAGGATACTGTATTAGTTTGGTTCACTTCCCATTTTGTTCCCAGAAGGTCCGTGTGTGTGTACTGATTCACTCGTAGTCTGTTCTGGGACAGCCAAATGTCTCCTTTATAGAGAAGCAGCCAGTTCACTCCAGAGTCTGCCCCAAGTGGAGTATTCATGGGGTGCTTAATTTGGGTCCCCTCACTCCAACAGGGTACCCTCTCAAATGTCTTTCTGTATTTGTGTCCTGCAACTTCCGTCCTTGGCATCAAAACTGCCATGTGAATGGCTGCAGCAGAGCTTTGCCATTATTTCAGGCATACAGGAATGAAAAAGCCCATAAAATTAATGATTGTATTAAAAGAGCAGAAAGGGATTATACTGTACCTCATAGTTCCAGCACTTAATAGTGTGAGCATGAGCCAGAGGGCACCAACTGAATGGGTGGGGAGCCAGGAGCCAGTGTACAGACAAAGGTAATTCCAGAACCTGCAGCGGCCGACACCAATTACATGCAAGAAACAACTAAAAAATTAAATCTACCCATATATATATGCATATGTGTGTGTGTGTGTGTGTGTATAAATATATACATATATATTTATATCTGTGACTTCTGGGATTGGTTTCCCATTTAGAAGTTTTTCCTCCCTCACCAGCTACAACATTTGGAGCAGGACTCTACCACCACAACAGTGCACAGGGTTAATTCCTTTATAGGTCTCATGATTAACAGTGTGCTTTTGCTTGTCTTGCAGAGGTTATGCAGCTTTGTAGCTGAGAAAGTTTCTTTTAGCTTTTTCTAGTCTCTTCCTGCCTTCTGACTCATAATGACTACTCTTCTGTACTCTTTTCTAGCTGATGTCAAAGTGCAAAACAACAAATACATTTGACTACATGATAACACAGTGGGTTGTTCCCAGGATGTGTAACTCTATATATTTAATTAGGGAGCAATCAATTTGAATATGTTCAATATATTCTCTCATCATCACAGGATTTGTAGGAGCCAGTCTGTTACCCAGCTGGTTGTCATTCTCTAGTTCAAAGTGAATGGGAGATCATAGGACAGATGTAGCTGAGAGTTTTAAACCAGATCTCAGACAGAAAGGAAGGTCTTTTAAGGAGAATTATCTCATTACACTCTGAGAATAAGTGAAAGGTTATTAACAATCACATATTGCCAAATTTTCTGATTTGGAGCTGCCTGTGTATACCAGTTTGTGTATGGATTTCATCAGAGGACAATTGGACATTCATAATCAGATGTCCTGATGACATCCAAAGTTTCAAGTAAGCCAGTCACTCAGAGCCTGAAGTATGAACTGGTTTAATTTCTACTGTCCTGATGAGCAGAAAGAGTATGATGCAGGAGGAGATTTTTCAGTCCTTCTCTGGTCCTCACTGTAACTTACAATGGTGATACTAAAAAGATTTTGATTTGTTTTGCCTAGTAAAGCAAATGTTGAAAAAAGAGCTATAAATAGACCAAAAGTATGCCAGACCTGGTGAAGGATTTTTTAAGCTAAAGGACAAGTACAAAACAGCCATGAATAAACCAAGAATTAGAATGTGGCTTCAAATCAAAAGAACAATGAGGTTTTCATTCACTTGTTCAAGGAGAGGGGTAGGACATGACTGGGCCTCCTGCTGTCCCCTGGCAGAACAGATGGACAACACCAGTGGAATAATGCACTTCTCCCACAGTATCTAGCCTACACATTCCTAAAACAGTATGGTTCAGAACAGACTTTGGCTCTGGAAGCATTGAAAATCTCAACCCTTTCTTTGGTTATTCATAGATTACTTGTTCAAAAGCATGACATCCTCAATAAAAAATAAGAACCCAAAAATTTGCATTTGCTTGCATTCATGTAGATGAGAAAATAGTCTACTGGTCTGGAGGTCATATCTGTGTTGATCTCAAGGTAAAAAAATGCAATTTTGAATTATCCCTGTGTACCAAATAGCATATCACCAAAATCTCCATCAAATTTTGCCAAATTCTATGGGTTTCCCATTTACAACAAAATAAATGTATCCCAAACTGTAGCAACTGGAATCTATGATGCCATTTTTTTCCCCAAACATATTCGTGTTTCATTTTTATAAAAAAATTTATTGTAGTCTGCAAAGTTTGCTGTGATTACTTTCAGTTCCTAACCCAGCTCAGATACCTTTATCATCTTTCAGGTCTGAAAAATTACTATAAAACAGTCTGTCTCTGGTGTAATCACAATGTAAAGTACATTTTTATGTTTAATATAAGGAAATTATGTGTTGAAAAGTAAAGCAACATATAATTAATAGCAAACCTGGCTAATGATAGCTAAAATACATCAAAGCATGATCCAACCCATTGGCTAGTACACATGCTTTCAGCAAACTAACTTCCAAGCAAATCAGCTTCTTTTCGAACTGGAGATGTTTTTAAGTTTTATAGTAAGAGATGCTGATTGAAACTTTGATTCATTAATAAAATGATAGATGCATGTCATTAACTCATGCAGTTGATGCATAAGTTGATGCATGATCTTCCTATTACAGTATTTCACTTGATGAGTGCTGAAGATGTGGTACTCCTATATGTGTTCAAATTCAACCATTGTTAAGGTAATTGTGTTTGTGTCATGTATGACTTACGTCAAGGGCCGTTTTAACTTAAGGAGGCTCTTTTGGCAAGTTACCTTTATCACTGCTTTCATGAATAGTTTCCATCAGTTTGTTTTATTCAACTATCAGAAGCAAAATGAAGTCTTATATGGTTTGGATGAAATTTTTATGGATCCATGAATGTTTATGGCCAAAAGACATTGCAAGGGCTATTCTAGCTTTCTGAATTATGTGTTACATGGACTTCTTTGAGTCTGCTACCTAAGGTCTGTCAAGTGAAGTTATATGGCGATGAATTAGAGCTTACCCAGGCTAGAACTAGACTGGGATCTTCAAAGACATTACAGGGAGTTCACTAGTACCAAGTGTCTACTCATAAGTCTACTTTTAAACCTTCACTGTTGAGTTTACTTTGTAGAACTGAATCTTGGTGAGGAAATTATATCAAGAAAATAATTACTGACAAGACATTAAGAAAGACCTTGCACAGGTCTTTGTTTATAAAGCTATGTCCTGATTCCTGTCTGTGCTGTGCTTAGTTGTGAAGTGAGTCACCAGGATGAAGCTACCATTTTTTACCTTACTATCATGTATTTTGAAGATGGCGCTGCTGTCCCCACCAACTCACCAGGTCTTTCTTGCATATTGATTGTTTATCTCATGAGGATTCAATGACATCATGCTTCCTTGCCTTTGAGGGTTGGGCTTAAACTGAGCAGAGTAGAATTACAGGGTTTCAGGAAGCCCTCTCTTCAAAGTGTCCTCACAGCTGTGAGTCAACGATCCTTCAATTGATGCTGTATTTTCATAGCATTGTTCAGCTCTAATGATGAGAAGCTATTGCACAATTAAGATAGATGTAGTCTTGTTTCCCTGCTTACTAATCTGAAGAAGCTGTTTTGCTTTATGTTTCACCTAACAAGAAGTGTAAGGTGGAGCTTTGAGAAGATGAGAACGTGTTCAGACCCATTTTCTGATTTTTTTTTTTTCAAATGGCTCTGAAATCATATATGGCCATCGTCCATCATTATTAGCTAGTTTAACTATCATAGCACCTCAGTTCTCTGTCAGCTGAGTAGTGTTTTAGTTCGGTGCTTGTACTGAAGTGCAGACAAAAGAGAGGTAAAGCATCGTTATGCCTTACTATACCTTCGTTTTTACACCTACTCAATCAGAATCACTTAGTTCTGCGTTTCTGATCAGCTATCTCTTACTGCCCTCTAAGTGTTGCAGTAAAAGATTTTTCTGAGGTTATGGCCATATGTCATAACTCATTTTTCTCTAATTCAGAAAAAAGATGCAATTAAATAGAAATGAGATTTACTTTAGCTCTGACTTCACTCTAAACACATTTTATTCAGAAAACATTACAACAACCATTTTCTTTGCAGATCTTCTGAAGTTGTTCCTATCCCTTCTGAAAAAAGGCAAATCTTGGTGCCCTTGAAAAATAAAGCAGTCATGTCTGTCATTTGCACAAGTCCAAATCTGGAGTCACAGCTAGACATTGATTTTAGTTTTTCATTACAATCCAGTGTGCAAACAGCAGTGTTTCAAAAGCTGGTTTATGATCAAACCAAATAGTCTGACCTACAGGCAGCAATACCCATCAGAGAGGTGCAATGGGAGCTTTACCTTGTTTGATTAAAAAAAAATAAAAAAGAGGGGCACAGGACAGCTTGTTAAATACAATATCCTTTGAACCCTAGTTGTAGGACATGTCAAAGGCAGGGAAGAGAGAACATGCAGAGCATGAAGCACCCACTTGAGGCTTACAGGGGTTTGGGATAGTGTAGAAGCCCATGGCAGAGTCTGAGAGGGGATCTATAACTTAACTGGTAGGAGAAGCAATAGTTGGGAAAGGCAAAAGAAAACCAGTCATGGCTTCCTGTGGAGAATGTGGGAAATTGATCCCATTCCAAAGTATCTTCTAATGACTTCCAAAAGCTTCATCCAAAAGCTTCCTTAGCTTCGTCCTTCTTCTCTGTGTGTACACTGTCTACTGCAAGTCATTCTTCCTATTTCGTTTGGGGGTTTTGGTGCTTTTGTTGATTTGGATTTCTTTAAAATACACTACTTTTTTTCAAGTCAACTGAAAAGTTGATGTTTCTGTTTATGTAAGATTTCAGATCACCAAAACTTGTTTTCTTTCTGTATCAGTACAAATGCAAAATTACACTGATATTTTCCACATACAGGAATTTCTGTAAAAGACTGCTGTTTTGGAAAATTGAAGGTGATAAAAAATTGAATAATTCTAGGAAGAAAACAGGCAGATAACCAGGCCAAGAAGTTGGTTGCCCAAAGTCTGCACCAAGCCATAACAAGAGCCTGCTTACTGTCAGAAGATTTCAAAAAACTACTGTGTCTCACAAACTTTCAGTCACAAGAAATGACTGCTTTTTGTTGATAAACCAGGCCATAGGAAAAAAATTCTCAATAAACTGAGAGCATATACATGTATGCAAGTGTGAGTTTGTACGTGTTATCTGCAAAAATATGTCAGTTACTTATATCCACTGGCACTCAGTCCAGCTCTGCAATCCTCCTGCTGGCTACTGGAACTTGTGAGGTCAGCACTGGATGAACATCACTGGCTTTGTCCGTATAAAATAAACAATAATAGGAACACCTAAAAAATAAGTGGAATTGGATGAACATTATAAGGGTCAGTATTTTCATAAACTCCATGTGAATAGGTACTTTCCTGTCCATCCTCCCCATCCTTAATCCATGTCCTTCCCACAAACAGAGTTAAAAATTGTTCTCTTGAGAAATGGTTTAAGCCAGCATATGAACACTGCAGCTGCTGCCACATGGCAGCTTTTAGCTGCATCTGAAGAGTTATATCCTGTGAGCTTTGCAAGCTCTTTCAATTTAGAAAGAATTCAAGAAAGAAACTGAAAATACATGAGGAGGTGCAACAGGCCTCCACAGCAAACCAATCATCAAGAGGAAAACTTCACTGACTGAACAAGATTTTTCAGTTTTCATCATGATGGTTAGTTTGGTCATAAGAGTAACTAACTCATTATTGCATGGAGGCCTTGCTAGCTACCGGCTCAAAGAGATTATTGGATTTATCCAGTTGCTTCCAAAGTGTGCAATCCCTTCCTTGAACTTCCCTGAGCTACACCTGATTTCTTATAAATCTGTGGTTCCAACTATTCAACTATTCTTGTGCTGAGGGACAGAATTACCCACACAAAAGGTGCCACGCTGGGATTACAAATGCATTACCCACTATGGTACAAGTTCAGAAGCATCATTATTAAGTATCAAAGACAGAGATTTTTATGGACAAGAATGAGTCACAGAAGCAATATGTTCTTTTCTTTCTCAGTAAACAAAAGAAGAAAGACAAGGACAATTAAAATAAAACCATCTCTCCTTCTAAACAGTAACATCCATCAGTGCTAACCTACTCAAAAATATCTTTCTGTATGTTCTCTCACTGTCAATGTAAGCCAGTGAAGTGGCAGGAGCCACCAGTGTGACACTTTCTAATAAAATTCCTCTATTAAACCTTGCTAAAACTTTGGAAAATAAGACAATGACTATTTTCCTCTGCTTGCTAATATAAATATGGAATGTCTCCCACATATTACTATTTCCATATTTTCTCTTTCCTTTAAGAAAGTAATTGTCTTTTATGTGGATATTTATTAAAAATGAAATATTTCTTCTTTATCTGCTAGCCTTGAAAAGTAGTATTCAGCAATCCCTGATGGTCACTCAAGTTTGCATACCTGTTTTTATCACATTGGAGTAAGTGGAAATTCAGAAAAGGATTTGAAATTACTGATGTTGGTAGGCATAGTGCTATAGAAGTAAGATGAAAATACTGATCAGAAATTATAAGACCTGCAGACTCACAACATGCTGAGGTTGGGTTAGCAGAGCCATGGATGAATGTTATGATAGTAACCACTGCTGACCACTGAACCTTCATTTTTCACGCTATTTCTTTGATTTAGAAGCCCAGACCCATTTTCACTTCCTGCAAACCAGCTTGCTAGAGAAATGTTTTTCCTTTTTGCATTCAAACATCTACCTGCCACAAAGCTTCTAAATAATTATTTGCAACAACTTAGTTTTTCCAACTTACAACAGACATTGACTCAATCCTGCATCTGCAAGTCTTTACACAGCAATATATAGGCTCTCCTATTTATTGAAGTGATGTTAATGTCACTGTTCCATTTTCTGAATATCAGTTCTAAAGCAGGTGTGTAAAGAAGGAAGGGTTTACAAAGAGCCTCTCTCTGCATGTGTGCATATATATTCACCACATTTCTAATGCCATCTTACAAGAGGCATAGCATAGACAGATTACAGAATGGCAATATAAATCAGGACGTGTTTAAATGATCTAGGGGTCCTTGCAAAGTCATTTGACTGAGTGCCCTGTATGCAAAGCATGTGACTCAGTAAGAGACTGTCTTCCCAAATTCCTTTCCCATTAAGAATGGGGTGTGGCAAGAAAATCATGTGTGACTGCTTTGGCTAGAATGTGTTAGCCAGATGAGTTTGGGATGGCTGTATTCTTTGGGTGGCAAAGCAAATGAGTAAATCATGCTGGTCATCCTGAATATGTGTCACTGTGGCCTTTGTACCCCTTCACACAGGCACTTGTGTATTGTCCCAAATGCAGCAAGAAATCCAGAGCATTATATTTTTTTCAGGAAAAAACATTTTAAAATTAGTTATTAATACATGTTTTTCTCACCAAAAAAAAATGTTTCACAAGATGCATGGGGGAAAATATTACTTTGACCTTAATATAGGCTTTTTAGACAAAACACTGCATTCTCACTAGATACACATATTTTAAGGTTAGACATTAGTGCAACATCCCTTCTGAAGTTCTCCTACTAGTTTTCCAAACTAGCAATAATGAGAACACCATTTTTATTAGTGATGATGATGTAAGCAAGAAGGAATAAACACTTGTAGGAATCAACACTTGTATCTAAAGCCTAGCATTGATGCATGTAGACTAGCAATTATAGGGAAAATAATTTATAAACTTCATTGACACAATGTGGTTTAGAAGGTTCTGAGAAGATATAAAATGGGTAGCTCATAATTCTGTAGTCCGTTCTTTCACAAATTAGGTGCTGCTGTTGAGCAAGAGCACCCTGAGACAGACAGATCTGTTCTTGAAACACAACAGAGCTGTTCACAACACAAGTGAGAGACAAGTTCTTCTGGGCAGGACAAACAGGGCGTGCCCACCAGGCAGTCCCTGGCAGTGGAGCATACACTCACAGGTCATGAGAACCATGTTCTTTGTTCAAAAAGTTTAATGCACTTCTCTCACCTTCTTTTTGTAAACATGTAGCTTGAGAAATGTAAAATATGTTTTGGGAATGGAAGACACATTTTTATTGGGAATAGCTGTGCTGCTGGAGGTTATTCAGGGGTTAAGGAAAGGAGCAAAACCTGCTTCATCTTTTGTAAAAACTGATGGATTCTGAACTTTGAAAATGACTGTGCTGATTTGTTAAATTGTGATGATGTACTTCAAAGAAGTGTTTTTGTTATATTCATGACTGCAGTCCTCCTTGTTTCTTCCACATAGGTTTTTCTATGCAATTTTTTACATGTGGAGTCCACAATGGGAACCCAATGTGTGGAGCAGCTTCAAAGAGGAAGGCAAGAATAAAAAGAAAGAATTAATCACAAAAAATTCTTTTGTTTTTGAAAATCTTTCAGTTTAAAGAGTAAAAGAAGTTGGGGTTTGGTTTTTTTTTCTATTTTGATTTAGTTGATCTTTCAATTATGTTTCAGGGGAAGAGCAGGGCCGGATGATAACAATAAAGGTATACAGTTTGCACAGTTGTTCATATGGGTGGACTAATGACCCTAAGGAGCAATGGGCTATAAAAGGGCTACATGAAGCCCAAGATGAGCAGCTCCTTCATGGTGAGGCAGCAAGAGAAGCCAATTTCTTGGAAAGGGGAACAGTTGGGACCCTCTGCCCACATTTAGAGTGTTCCTGAGAACTAGCACATCTCAGGATTGGTGTAAGCATCCACCATTGGCTTTAAAACCTTCCAGACATTTAAGTAAAAATGCCCCTTTCTTTCTTACCAACTCACTGTAAGAAAATAAAGAGGCTCTTTCTAGTGAATTCTGACTATTCTATAGGAGTGGGTCAATAATGTCAGTTTTCTATAAGCCTTTGAAACTGTAATTTGATTCTAAAAAGGAACTGTCTTAAAATGGAACTCCTCATTTAACATCATATTAGTACTGAAAAAAGCTGTTTTTTTGTTTGTTTTTTTTTTTGCAAAACGATAAATCAGTAAGTTTTTTACTCATTTTTATTTTTTTCCTTTCTTCTTTTGTTTGTTTGGTTTGGTGGTTTTTTTTTTTGTTATTGCAAAACCAGAGATAGAGAAAGCCACTGGATTCTGTTTCATCCTGAGCATCTTCAGATGAATTTATTTAAACATCCTGTCAGTTGCAAGGGAATAAATTACAGAAAATACCAAATTTGCACAAGTTCCAGGGAGAACTTTTATCACTCTAATGATATGTATTCCTGTGGGCAGTTCAACACACAGCTCCTGTTAAATATTCTTTAAGGCTTTTATGACAGAGGGATCCAGACTTTAGTCCAGTCCTTGGCAGGCATCTTGTAAACTCTATGTAGAAGTGTGGTGCTTCTCAGGAAAAGGAAATTCTAGGGATTTTTTTCAAAGAAATTTCTGAAATTTTTCCTGCTTGAAAAACATATTTCTTCATTAAAAATATATACATTTTATCAAGAACTTAGCAGGAAAAAGCATTTCTTCAGAGACTTCTGATCAAAATGAAAACAAATTCACTCAGTAGTAATCAGGACACTGGTAAGGCCTAGAAGATGCAAATTCAAGTATTTTCTGTGCTGAAGTCATTGCATGGATAAAATGCACTAACAAAAACCATTCACAGCATTTCTAAATGTTAGGTCAGTGTCCTTGCTGTCTGTCTTTTTATACAGGTGTTTGTCAGTTTAGCATGTTGTACAAAGCAAAACCATTTAAAAATTCATCAGTCCTGTAGAGGTCTGACTTGCTGACTGCACTGCTCTAGTTGTTTTTCCCAGCAGCCCTTACTTCAGCTAAGCTCTGACATTGACCCTGTGATAAAACTTGGTAGGAGATGTTTCCTCCACAATTCTAGAAATGTTTCCCCACCAGCCTCTGCTCAGGTTTTACTTCATGATGTTTCACTGTAGCTTAATCTATTAGTGCAAAGTAGGAGGACATGGCACCTGTAAGACCAATCAGATCCTGTTTCACAGATGCTGATTTCATATTCATACATTAATAGAGCAATCTAATTAACCTGCAAATTGGCTGCCTGACTATTTTACCTCTTCAGGTAGCTAAACTGCAAATCTGCTATTTTATGACTGTATTTGCAAATGCCCCTAACAGGTAAAACTCATCTTCAACATACTCTCTCCAAACTACGAGTTCTCATGATGTTGAGCAATCCTTCACTAACAGTTGCTCCATGAACCATTTTCTGCTCTCTCCTGTCATGTGAGTGTCTGCCTTGCTGACACTGCTGGACTTCAAAAATATCAATATCAACTTAGTTAAAGGAAAGGTGATGGATATTTCCTGAGGCTATTATGATCCTTTGCTATCTAGATGACAAACAGCAGACACAATACGGTCCTTTAATGTTTCCTTGTGAAATCCTAAATTGTGAATGAAAATGGAGTTCTGAGTCCTCCTCCTTCAGGGATGAGCCTGTGTTCATTATTTCATTGGGTCTCAGAAATTCCAAACAATATTTGTGTATGTGGTGGGTTGTCCCTGGCTGGTCACCAGTTGCCCACCAAGCTGTTCTGTCATTCTCTGGAATGGAATCCTCCACCGGTTGCTGATAGATTTCTGCTCTGCCATGGACCTCCCTGGGCTGCAGGGGCACAGCTACCTCACCATGGTCTGTGCCATGGGCTGCAGGGGAGTCTCTGCTCTGGCCCCTGCTTCCCCATTGACCCTCATGTCTGCAGGGCAGTTTCTCTCAGGTTCTGACTTCTCTCTTCAACTGCAGTTGCCATGTTTTTTCCCCCTTCATAAATATGTTATCCCAGACCTGCTGCCACTATCACTGCTGGGCTCAGCCTTGGCCCACATTGGGTCCATCTCAGAACTGCCTGATGTAGGCTCTGTAAGACATGGGGCCTTCTCACAGAATACAACCCTCTAGTGGCCCTGCTACCAAAACCTTTCCACACAAACCCAATTTTCTCTTCATTTTAATCAAACTCCCTTCCATCCACTTTCCATACATATTCATGAAAAAATGTCTCTTCAGGTGAGGCAGCTGACCATCAGCTGCTATGACATCTCACAATACCCACAGTCACTAGGATGGTAGCTACAGTAATTATAAACTATTTTATTCTTCAGTATCATTAGAAATGTTCTTAAGTTTTCAAGTACAAACATATTCAGTAATAAAGTAATTGCAAAGCAGAAAGCAAAAGGTTTACTTTAAGAAAAAATTCCTCCTTTGAAATATTTTCCCATAGCATGTTTTAAACATGGAGTTCTCTTGGAACAGACCCGTGTCCCAAACAGCTTCCTTTCCACCAGTCTGTGTTTGTCATTCAGAATATGACTTACCTGAAGTTTCCCCTTCAGTGTTAACTCCCTCCAACATCTGACTGCATTGACTAAAGGGGGACCAGCCCATTATCCCTGTTACGGTCTGGTCTCTGTTTATTTTGTCTAAATGTTCCTTTAAGGGGTTTATAACTCCAGTGTCACTTTCTGGCAGTTTACAGCTCATGCTACAGTTTTCCAGGCATCGTTCAAAAATGTAATATATTAGCAGAGAAATCAGCTCCATCCCACACCAGATTTGGCTCTAGATGAGTGATAATACCAATTTCTGTACCACTCTGCCAAATGGCATACTTCTGCTTTCCCAACACACTTTCCTGGCAGTCCAAATTGCCTTTTCATGCCATTGGAAAAATCTCCCTTTCTTTTCAGTTTTTGCAAGAAGTAAAAGTACATTACATAAGTTTTACCAAACAGACTTTTTTTTTTGGTAAAGCAATAAAGAGTAAGTATATTTGGCAATCAATTACAACAGCTAGAAGAAACCTATCAATTTTAGCCCTTTCATCTAGTTCTTGAGAAAAGAGATATGTCCAAATGACAAGCATGCTTAAGCTATCCTTTCTTCCTCATACAGAAACATAAGGCTTATAATACGTACATGGAAAAAAAAAAAAACTACTTACAATCCCAGGCTAGTGTGTGCAGCAAATTAGGCCTATCCTTCCAGAAGCTTTAATTTGTATGTCTGTTTTCTGGAAGCTTTCCTAAGTCAGCTAAGAAAATGATCCAGGTTCTGCTTGTGTGAATGCACATACAAGTAAATGCCTCTTGGATCATGAAATTACTCATGTACGCCAAACATAGTCCTGTTAGAAGCCTCACTCCTGATTCTGATCTCATACCATTGTTACACCAACCCAACTGAGAGATCAGAAACAGGAACAAGAAATAAGAAATTCCTTGTCTTTTGACCGTAAGAAGCCTTTTTTTTAAAAAAAAATTAATTTCACAAGTCTCAATGGAAACTATCCTGATGGACAAGTTATTTATTGGCAAAACTACATTATTTTATGGCCCTGATCCAGTGGAGGACTTAAGCATGTGCTTACTTTTAGCATGAGAGCATTCTCATTGGTTTCAGCGCAGCTTCACATATTTAAAGCTAAGCTGTGTTTAAGTGCTTTGCTGGATTGTGGCCTGTTTCTTCTGTCAGTAACAGGAATCTAATGGAGATTATAGCTGCTATGGAGAGATTATATAGGTTTAAACAACTGAAAAAGATCAGACTCCATAGGACTGTTGAGTTCTATCCACCTTGTACGTATTTTAGATCACAGTGCACTCCAAGTACAATTTTCTTATTTAATGAAATTTGTTTACTTAATTGTCTCAAGTATCTTGGAAGATCTCTTTGTTCATAGGCACTTCCAAATTCAACATATGTGACCGTTGCCATTGTGGAATAGCTGTTGCTCTGGCTGATCTTGTAACCAATGAGGACTGAGAGATTCAGAATGAGACCAACATGTTTTATTTTGGAATCGCTCTGTATTTTCTAGCTCTGTGTTTATCTCCACCATACAGATGTACACTCTGTCTTGGATATGCCTTTCAAGTAAAAGAATATTTATTTATGAGATTTTTTTTTCTGTGTGGCTCTCCTAGCACAGTTGTCTCATTTAGTGACTGAGTGCTTTAAATACTTAGGGTGAGATTAGCAGCTAGATTTGTGCTGTTGGGTGACTTTGTTCCTATGGTCATAGAATCATAGAATCGATTAGGTTGGAAAAGGCCCCCGAGATCACCAAGTCCAACCCTTGGGCCAACTCCAGTCCCTTTACCAGATCATGGCATTCAGTGCCATGTCCAATCTCAGTTTAAAAATCTCCAGGGATGGTGAATCCACCCCCTCTCTGGGCAGGCCATTCCAATGCCTGATTACTCTCTCTGGAAAGAATTTTTTTCTGATCTCCAGCTTAAATCTCCCCTGGCAGAGCTTGAGCCCGTGCCCCCTTGTCCTATTGCTGAGTGCCTGGGAGAAGAGACCAACCCCCACCTGGCTAGAACTTCCCTTCAGGTAGTTCTAGACAGTGATGAGGTCACCTCTGAGCCTCCTCTTCTCCAGGCTAAACACCCCCAGCTCCCTCAGCCTCTCCCCATAGGACTTGTGCTCCAGTCCCTTCACCAGCCTTGTTGCTCTTC
>VWZD01007786.1:309167-385699 GCA_013396695.1 Sakesphorus luctuosus | reverse complement strand
GGGGAGCCTGTTCCAGCACTCAAACACTCTCTGGTGAAGAACCTGTTTCTAAAATCTAATCTAAACCTCCTCTGACACAACTTCAGGCTGTTCCCTTAGGTCCTGTCACTGGTCACCACAGAGAAGAGATCACTGCCTAACCCTCACTTTCCCCTCACAAGAAAGTTGTAGACTGCAGTGAGGTCTCCCCTCAGTCTTCTCTTCTCCAGGCTGAACAGACCAACTGCCCTCAGTTGTTCCTCATATGGCTTCCCCAAAGGCCCTTCACCATCTTTGTAGTCATCCTCTGGAAGGTCTCTAAGAGCTTTGTATATTTTGTGATTGTGGTGCCCAAAACTGCACGCCATACTCAGTGTGAGGCTGCCCCAGTGCAGAGCAAAGCAGGACAATCCCCTCCCTTCACCAGCTGGCAATGCTTTGTCTGATGCCCTCCAGGACAGGGTTGGTCCTCCTGCCTGCCAGGGCACTGCTGACTCATGTTCAACTCGCCACTGACCAGCTCCCCCAGGTCCCTTTCCACGGCACTGCTTTCCAGCATCTCATTCCCCCGTCTGTACGTGCATCCAAGGTTGCCCCACCCCAGGGGCAGAATCTGGTACTTTCCCTTATAGAATTTCATATGGTTGACAATTGCACAGTATGAGTATGCGGATGTGCCTGAAGGACCTATGGCCTGGTGAAAAGCCCACGCTGAGGCAGGTTTCCTGGCAGGACTTGTGAATCTATGGGGAACTCATGCTGGAGCAGACTGTTCCTGAAAGGCTGCACTCTGTGGGAAGGACTCACATTGGAGAAGTTCATGGAGAACTGTCTCTTTTGGGAGGGACTTCACACTGGGGCAGGAGAGGAGTGTGAGGAGTCCTACCACTGAGGAAGATGCAGCTGTAGAGACAACACATGATGGATTGACCACAACCCCCCTTACCAACCTCCTGTACCATTGTAGGGGCAGAAGGGAGAGAACTAGGGTCTTTGGTGGGATTCTAGCATCCAGCAAGGATCATGAGGTAAACTAGACTCATTTGTTGAATAAGAATTTGGATAATATCTTACAGCATACAGTTTTCTTAAATTTTCTCTTAAAATTAGCATGCTCTAGTTTTAAGAAGAGGATTGGACTTGTGATATACCATGGTACACCATGAGGGTACACCCTCATACTCTCCAAAGTCCCAGTTTTCATGATGTAGAGTAAAATTTGCAACAATTTGAAGGATGAGTTATTAATGACGGACAAGAGTCTATATAACTGGAGTGTTTCTGTAGACCCTGTTACAAGCTCTAAATTCCTGAATATCTTAGCAAAGCTGTCCCTGAACTGCTATACTAAAAAAAAAAAAAAATCAAAAATTGTGATAATGTTATGTTCTCCTTTTTCCACATGTGTAAAAGGAATCTCTTTCTCAACTATGCACATAAGTGGTGATACTAGGAAAATTCAGAAATATACCTGCATAACAATTTCCTGTTGTCAAAGAACATAGGAGCTTGCTGAAGTTTAAGAAAGTCATAAAAAAGAAGGACTGTTCCCAGGTTTGTGGGTTTGGTTTAAGATAGCTGAAGCTGACATTAATCATTCAAGTTTTCTAGTTACATCTACAAGGACAGAGGACCCACAAGAGTACTACCATCTCTCTTCTCTGCAGTCAGCTGCTCCAAAAAAACATTCATTATTCCTTTATGATATGGACCTAAATGCTGCTGCTCTGTGTGCATAAAAATAACTCCATGTGGAGTTTCCAAAATCTTTCCTGCCATTTTTGTTGGCCCTGTGCACAAATATATTCAGGCTGCTAAAATGCCTTCTGCCCCTCTCTCTAGAGAAAGTGAACTGCTGCTTCCATTATTAGCTCGGAGAAAACCATCAAAATTACATCTAGTCTTGAATGCAGCATCATGTTCACTCACAGGATTGAGCAGCCATGCTCATATTACGCTCGCCTGAGACCTTCATGTTGGCTGCCTATAAACTAGAGGATTTATTTTAAGCAGTCCCTGCTGGTTTTCAAAGCTCTTAATGCTAAGGGACCTGCTTTTTGCAAGACTTCCTCCTTGAGCCTCCTCCCAGTGCATTTCCATGAGCTGACACCACATACTTCTGAGCTGTGCCACTTAGATCCGCTCACAACAACAGTATGAGCTTTACCTCCTGCTGCGATAGCTCAGAGAGTATGCATTTCACTTCTCTAGACTCTCTGTCTTATCCCATGTGATCAATAGTTTTCTCCATTTCCAGTTGCCCAGTCAATGCACCTCACTATGAAATTAGATCCCTTAGATGGAATCTCAGAGCTGGGCATCATGAACCCTGAGACACTCCAATTTTGGAAGTTTATCCAATGACCATATTTTATAGTTTACAACAGCACAATTCCTTTCATACTCTATGACAACAGAAAGGTAAGCATCAACATACATGTAAAACAGTAAAAACATCAAAGGTGTCTTTCAAAGGAGAAAAAATAGAAGCATTCAACTTCCTATCACTAGTAATGAAAGAAAACACCCAATCCTGAGTGCTCCCCAAAAGCTACTGTACAGAAAGGACTAACATTTGGATAATAATCCTGTAGCAATTCTTGCTGTGACACTTTATAATATGTGATTTAATCATAAAAGGCCTACCTGAAGGAGAGTGTCCAGAAAACCCTGCAGCCTTTACAGGCTGGTACCAGTGGGTTTCTTACATGTTTAGAATAACTGCACATTTTAAAACCTTAGAAACACTTGCAGCCAAACCATAGACTTGCTGAGTAGATTAGCATGAGCTTGGAATTATTCTGTAGTTAAAACCAAGAAATGTGTGGTACTTTCCAAATCAGAGTGTATCAACACAATTGGAGAAGAGTAGAAGTTCCTTCTGTTTTATTTTTCCCTATTAGAGCTGATGTAGCAGGTCACAGCTCTGAGCTGCAAAAGACTAAAAAAGTGTCACTATGGCACCAGTTTATTTCATGCTGATAGTCACAAGCCTTGGGTTCTGGTCTTTCTTTTACTGCGGATTTCATTCCCAGAGATTGGTGGAGTCAGCCTCTGGGGTAGTTACCCAAGAGGAGTGCACAATCTCACTGACAGATACAGCCACCAGTATAATAACAGAGCTCTCACACCATTGCTGGCTTCTGCTGTCCCTGATTATTACATACAGTGCTCATTTCATGCCTGTTGCAAAGTCCAAATTTGCCATTGAATTTAGTGGGAACGGAATGAGACTCCTAAGCCTTTCAGTCCATCGCCTGTCTGGGCTGCTTTGAAGCTGCCTGCATTCAAACAGCCTGGCAGCACTCCATTCTAGGATCCCTGAAGCTTAAGATCACTTCATTTTTCCTCTCTGTGAATCAGAAGTAATTGTTTCTGAATGTGTTTTTAGTAGGAAACTTTCCATAACTAATTTTAAATTTATACATACGTATATATATATATATCTTTTTCTGCTGTATTTCCTTATACCATGATACTCCTGAGGAAGCTTTCCAGTCCAAATTTCCTTTGGTTCTTTTTTATAGTTTTTTTTCCCATTTGTTTAGCTTCTTCCCATTCCCTGCCTGCCCTTATCTTGGTGCAAGATGTTTAAAAAGGGGGTTTTGTCTAGTTTTTTAGAAAGAAAAAATCACCCCTGCCCCCTTTTCCAGTACTTGACCAAGCTCAACAACAAAAAGCCTGCTCAGCACACTAAAAAAGAGCACTGAGATAAGTTTTGGAGAACTTGCTTTAAGCAAAGAATAAGTAAAGATGTGCCAGGATTGGATTACCCACTGCTACATCTACCCACAGACTACACAGACAAAAAGGCCTTCTTGTGCTTGCAGGTCACCGTATTAACCCACAAGGTTCACTCAGCAAACACGTGTCCTTTTCAAAAGCTGCCCTTTTCTCAAAGCTGTGGTTTCTCTATCTGTGGTTTTGAGCAAAGTAAGCAGAGCTCTCTGCCAGTATTTCAGGCTACCCATCACACTGAGACATCTTGTCAGAATTCAGCCATCTCTGTGGGGCTGGCAGATACTTCACTGAATTTCACAGAAGGAGGTACTTTCTGGGGTTTTTTTTTGCTCTTTGGTTTTTTTTTCTTTAACCAGACCATAGATCACATCCCTGCTAGTGAGTTGGGACAAAAATTTCCTAGTTAGTATTTCTTTTTCAGAGGGGAATGGATTTTAAATGGAACCCTCTGCCAGGTCTCCCACTTACAGGTCTGTCCATAAGTCAGGAGGAGTACAATATCTGCTGCTAATCCAGAAGCAATATGCTGCAGTCATTAAGGTAGTTACTTACTACTGTGCTGATGAATGCACAAAAAAGAACAGAAAGGAAATTTGGCAGAGCAGATGGTGGATAATGATAGTGACAGTGAACAAAAATACTGTTGAGTATTGTGTCTGTTGGGGAGCTTGTTCCCCAATGTAAATATAAAGTAAACATGACATAGGTATTAGGTAATTTTACAATCTACTGTTTTTGGCAGCTAGTTTGGCACTGGTCATTGTGTCTATTTTGGGGATCAGCTGTATGGTCCCAGATTGCCATTTCTCCTCTGCCTTTCTTTCTCTTAAATTTCCTACAGTATATTATCACTTCATTTTAGTTTTACTTATTTCCTCTGACAGTAGAGCAGGCCAGGCACTGATTGCAGAGTCACTTCCTCCCTAAAATTCAGTCTGTGTGAATGCTGCAAAAACTTTCCAAATGAAATGCTTTATTAAAACACATACATATTCAGCAGTTCACTCTCTCAAACATCTTTTTCCTCTGGGTTCTGCATACACTAAAGATGCCTGCTGTCCTCTAGGGTGGAAGATCTTTCTCTCTTAACAGCTACCTGACTTAGCATAGAAGAAAAAGTTGTGACACTTTAATTTGGAATTCAAAAAGAGCTGAATTCAGGCCTTTTTTGTGCATTTTTAGGAATTTTTTTCGTCTCCTTGACTGCAGCCTATTTTGCTACATATGCTTTTCTGACAGATATCAGTGGAGTTTTTGAATTAGATTAGGTCACATGGATAAATGAAATTAACTTGTCATCAAAGGTTATCTGCTTTCCTTGGGTTTTCACACATTTCCCTCTCCCTGGCTCCTTTTTAGTAC
Organism: Sakesphorus luctuosus; assembly: GCA_013396695.1. Classification (NCBI taxonomy): domain Eukaryota; kingdom Metazoa; phylum Chordata; class Aves; order Passeriformes; family Thamnophilidae; genus Sakesphorus; species Sakesphorus luctuosus. The sequence goes on along the minus strand of VWZD01007786.1, from coordinate 380,617 downwards.
AGACTTTCTAAAGCCTTTTAAAGATAAAAGGAAAAATCTCAGGAACAACTCTTACTGAAGGTTTATACACCCACCGTTCAGGTAATTTTTTCAACTTATTTTACACATTCCTAATTATGGGCTTTTAGGGATCAAATTAACTAGGTCAATTAATGAATTCCAGAACTGAGTTATAATGCATTCATATATGGGAGTAGTATCTGGGATTAATGAAGTGATTCTGTACTGAAAGGATCAGCAATTAGTATTTTATTTGAAAGTTGAGGGCTGAGGCGAGATTTCATAAAAGCCAAGTAGGTCTGCTGCTAGCTTCGTGATTTAAAACAGAGGTGTTTGCACATAAAACTTAATGATTCTCTCACAAAAGGTAGAAGGATGTGTCAGCTTCTCTCTGACTTTGCATAGATATATATATATTTTTACATGTCTGTGTGAGCATAGTCATTCCATTCAACAGAAAAACCCAAACTGTTCAAATCATAATCGCTGATTGTTGTGACTCTTTTTTAATAACTGAGGTGATTTAAAGGAGATTTAAAGAGGGAACAGGGTAGTGTCCTTGTTGCTTTTCAGCCCATGAGTAAGCTGCATACATCAACGCCTGAATTATTTTCAGCTGATTTAGTTTACTTCTAAACTCGGATTGCAAAGCTGAAAGAAGTTTAGCAGTGGAGGCCTTATGCATCAGAAATGATCCATGGCCTCACAGGGCACATTAGGCCATCTCAGTTCATAGGTCTGGTTTGGACACCTTGCTGAGCTATTCAACAGCAACCCACGCTGGGCAGAGTAACCACTTCCCCTGCCTTCCCTCTGATGTATGGGGTGACTATGAAGGCTGATGTGAGGGCAACAACAGGTTAACGAATACTTTCTTGTGAATCTTCTGTGATCATCAAACCCACGCAGGTCTGGAAAGAAAAACGCCAGCCATCTTCCTGTAATATTTTTGATGGCATCAATGTAGACCTAGACAGTTTGGTAAACCAAACTCCCTCTACTTGGAAATGGAATGGAAATGGGCATTTCATCACTACACAGCAAGCTTCTTTAACGCATGTCAATATTTTCTAGCATAATGTTTGGTTTTAAACACTTTCTTTTGAGAGAAACTTCATAGAACCAAAATTCTCCATTGTACTTATTAGTTAGAATTAATTGTTTTAAGAAAGGATAACTCTGAGAAATTATGACAGCAGGTATTTCTTACAGATATCGTTCCTTGAAACTAGGTTTGTACTGTTGTGTGCTGAAATGAAATACATTTTCTCAGACTTGATCCATATGCCAAGCATATGTATTAGTTTTATTTAGGTTGTTTAAAACTTTACTTCAGTGTTTCATGACTGAATGTTTAACTATGCATTTTTCATAGTTTTCTCATTTTTCCCCCTGAAATTCCCTAAGCTACTTAGACAGAGGATGGAGGAAATGAATAAATATCACAAAACTGATTGCCTATAAAACACCACTGGATTACTGATTCACACGTACAATAATTGTCCTTTCCAAGTAGCACATAAACTAGTAATCCTTTAGAGTACTCCATCCCCATTCTGCAGCTGATGAAACATGCATGCTCACTAGTTGTGACCCTACAGAATTCCTAAGAGTGCATCTGAATTTAGACTACAAATAGACTTCCAGACTTTGATGTTTTCATTTCCACATCCATACAGCTTTTGTGCATCCAGATTGCTTTGCAGAGGTGGGTGACTAATGCTGGTTGGGTCACTGATAAATCCTTATTTTTACTCACTGACTGGAGTTAGTTTTACTAAGTACAAAGATTTGAGTGTAACTCAAAGCAATGTTTGTTTACAGTCAAAAATTCACATCTGGCAACACCAGATTTTATAGCTATATTTCCAGCTATAGCAGAAAGAACCTTTTAAATAATTTCTAGACTGGCAAATCATTCCATTTGCTCAGTATCCTTGTTTCAGTGATTCTTTTTCACTTGTCCTTCTAGCTAGAAGACAGGCAACTTAAAAGAGAAGAGACAGAAATGGAACAGGAAAAATTTAAAGCCCAAATAGCAAAAAGGAAATGGACAACAGTGGTGATAAGAAGGAATACAATTCTTTCTCAGTTCCTTCCTATTCCTGAGGAAGATAGCCTACACTTCTGAAGGGCCAACCAGTTATCACTGCTGCAGCACTCTGGGTGCTTGAGCTGTTAATGGACAGGTAACGTTACAGACCCTAGGAGCTTTTTACCCTCAGCTTCACTGACTTTCTCCACTTTGTTTTTCTAACTGGAATTTCTTTACCTCCCATTGCATATCTCTCTTTGGCCAGAGCACAGTGGTTCTCCCTTATTGTTCCTTCAGCCAGTTTAATTTTGTGACTAGAATTTTCTCTTTCTTAGTGGCCACTGTGATTTTCCCCAGTCTGACATTCTATGTCTGGCCTTCCCCAGACAGAAATTGGAAAATAACCATTATTATAATTTTAAAAAAGAAGGTGCAGCTCCAAAACAGGTGACAACTGATCATGCACAGGTACTATCATTAACTACATTTTGATTTCTAGGTAGAGAACACTGTAACATGCAAGTTCTTGTAAGTATGATATCAGAGAAAATAAAGAAATTTGAATTTTTCAACAGAGTAAATTAAGAACAAACTTTTTTAATTTGTGGAAACTGTCTCCTTTTTTTGTTATTTTATTTTACAAGGGTTTTTTTAGTTCTAGTTCTGGTTTTGTGGCATGAGTTAGGTTTGTATACAAAGATTTCACCACTATTAAAAGGGGTTTGTAAGGAAATATCAAAATTTTTTTTCTGATAATTAAATCTGTTAATTTGTACATTTTTCTTGTATTTTTAAGACTGTAGAAAATGGCAGAAGGTAAAATTCCAAGTACAACATAGAAATGAGACTGAGTAGGTGAATGAGAACAGAGAATGTTGAAATTTGGAAAGATCCATTTAAGACATATACGACATATAATTTTCAAGATGAAGTGCACTGCCATGAATTTCAAGGAAGATAAAGTTAAGATTTTTCCATTTTATAATGATTTCCAGCCTATTTCCTGTTAAAATTGCAGAAGCCTGACTATAATGCAGTATCATGTCAGCAAGTTATACTAATAGGATATAAGATTTGATCTAAATATCTGTTATAATCTTGCTTTCTGATAGATGAAATAAATCTAGGAAGTCCTTGACCCACCTGCAAAATTTGGGGTGCACAGAAGATGCAGAAGCTCTGTAGAGCAGTGACAAGCAGGTGTTGTTAATTGGCTGTAGAGAAAATAAAACTAGAGGGATGCACGGTTTAAGAGGAAGACAAGCGTCAGATGGTTCGGGGAATAGACAGGCTGGACTAACAAGCTAATGGTTGGAGAAAGACTGACAAGAGAGTGAGCTTACTGAAGTGAATTGAAATAGTTGTGTCCTTTCTTTCTTTCTTTCTTTCTTTCTTTCTTTCTTTCTTTCTTTCTTTCTTTCTTTCTTTCTTTCTTTCTTTCTTTCTTTTTCTTTCTTTCTTTCTTTCTTTCTTTCTTTCTTTCTTTCTTTCTTTCTTTCTTTCTTTCTTTCTTTCTTTCTTTTTTTCTTTCTTTTTCAGTGTTTTTGGAAATTCTGAGCAAATCCCAGATCCTTTTTCATAAAAGTTTACTTTTATAGAGTTTCAGCCTGTGAAATTTCTACAGAAACACAATGATTTTTAGACAACCATGTGAACTGTAGGTTTTAAGATTTAGAAGACATGCATTAATAAAAGTCATAAAAGTAGTTCCTCAGTGTGATGCTTAGGCAGGAAGAAGACAAATGAAATAAAGTTTTCTGGTGTTTTCTGCACCAGACATAGCTCCCATGGTAAGTATTTCTGCTGTAAAAGCCTCCAGAGGGGTAGGTCTGTGAAGAAGAAATGTGTCATTCTCAAGTTTGGACTAGGTGACACTAGGCTTTCAGACCTGTGAATTACAATACTAAACACATTTATGCTCATTTAAGAAAACAGAAGTAGCAAGAATTATGGAGTTCAGTCATTACAATTGTTGGGCAAAGAAATTACTGCGTAAGAATGAAGTTCTTGTTTAAAACACAAAGTTAGTAGTTTTGTTTTCTCTGTCACTAGAAACCTGCTGTTAAATTCCAGCAAACTTTATACTTCACCAGTTTAATGCCATTGTGTCAACTTTCATTAAAGCTACTATCCTTAAGAATGTAGTACTTCCTGAAGTTTAACCTACCTGTACTCACAGATATAAAGTTCATCACCTTTTAGTCTTATTTCTCTTAACTTGGCAGTTCTCTTTCAGTAAGCATGAGTCCCACCAGCATGGTCTTTTAGTACCTCTTCTCTGCAGTTATTTAAGTTTTAATTAGTAATTCTTGAACATGTACAGCAAGAAGTTTGAAAGTATTGTAGGACCTCATACAGCACCCAGGCTTTTCTAAAAATGTCTAATACACCCATAGACTGTGGGAGCCTTCATTATACTGGCAATTCATATAATTCTTAAATTAGCTAATCCAGTCAGGTCCTTTTACATCTTTCTCAGCTGATGAGCTCTCACCTTAGAGCAGAACTTGCTGTTATGAGCTGCTATCCTGTCACTCCTCAAGAATATACTGCATTTTTATATGCTGTTGTAGTTGTCAACTGATAAAAATACCCAGTTGAGAGGTATAAGAAAATTGATATTTCTCTCTCTTGTGTCCTGAGTGAAAAACAGACATTAAACTACTCATCTTCACCTGTTTTAATACTGAGTCTTGAAGAACACTACCAGTAACTTCATCTCCAGTTTCTCTACCAAGATTGCCTGACAGTTTCATACTTGACATCACAGATTCTTCATTCCTTCCTTTGATTTTAAATTACAAGCTTCATAGTTGGTGCCATTTCCTGAAATCTTGATATATGAAATCCAGTGCACTTCCTTTGTCTAGAAACTCTGTCTAGGATGATCTACGTTTCATTAAACCCTTGTTGTTTTACATCCTATTAAATTGTCTTTAAATATCTTTTCCTTCAAAATCTGTCCTAAAGCAATGTACAGTGTTACAGGCTTACAGATGCCTGATTAGTTTCTCCCCTTTTAACCGTAGGCACAGTATTTGGTGTCTGATTTGAAAGGTGTGTTCTCATAAATCCTGAAAGGTAGACCACCTAATCCTCCTGACTTGAGTGCATTAAGCCTCATGATTTCTGTTTCACCACAGCTGAGATAACAAAGGTGTGTAAACGAAAGTTGCCATGAAACATTCTGCTTTTCCTCCCAAATCAACATAATTGTCCTTTTTGAAACCTGAGGCAAACTTTGTTTCATTTTTGGCCACACCTGGATTATCTTTAATCTCTGTTTTACCCTGACTGCAAAGCTGCCCTACTTCTTTCCTTGTGCCTTTTAGTTTCAATTTATATGGCTCGTAAAGGGAACACCATATGATTCAACATCTTCTTCAAGGACAAACTTAGATTCTATTGTGACAATTCAAAGTTTTATCTTTTTTCTTTTTCTTGATTCATGGCTTTTTTTTCCCGACAAGTGTTTTTTAGGTCTCTCCTACTTATTTCTAACAGCCTTCTTGAGGTGGTCATTCTTTTAATTGTTTGAGAGCTCTTTCATAATTTTCTCTAGTTTAAGGCCAAATGTTCTGTAAAATTCAATACTTTTGACTTTGAAATTCCAGGGTTCTTCCATAATGAAATCCTTTGGCATTCTCATCTTAATGGACTTCATTAAACATTTCCATTACTTCATCAAAGCTTGTCCTTTTGAATTGTAAATACTTAGTTGAATATCTGACTTTTTTACCATTTTATCTTGTATGGAATCAGTTTCTATTTGCTTGATTTAGGTTTGTTTTCTATGACCAGCTTTTATACAAAATCATAACTCATATAATAGGTCTAATAGATTATTTTCTGATTCTAGAAGATTTATTTTACCATCCTTCCGCAAAATGATCCTGATCCAAATAAGTTATTACATTACTATACTCTTTTTATTTCTTTAGCTTCACACACTGCATAGCTTGCTTTTTTCTTTTTTCTTTTTTCTTTTTTCTTTTTTCTTTTTTCTCTTTTTCTCTTTTTTCTTTTTTCTCTTTTTTCTTTTTTCTTTCTTTCTTTCTTTTTTTCTTTCTTTCTTTCTTTCTTTCTTTCTTTCTTTCTTTCTTTCTTTCTTTTTCTTTTTCTTTTTCTTTTTCTTTTTCTTTTTTTATTTTAAGACTGACTTTCCTTGAATATCTATGTTCTATTTGAAAGTGCTGTTCTTTATTTTTATGTCTATACCACTCAGTTTCATCTCTAATGGGTGTACCTCAAAATCCTCCCTCTCCTTGAGGAACTCAAAGTAATGTCTAAGCATTTGTTAGTTTCATAACGTACGAGTGAAATAACTAATTGCAATGGTAGAAGGTGCAAATGCATTGCATGTTGAGAAGGTTGAACATAGAAACACAAAAATTGCATGGACAAGTCCACCCTTGCTTTAGATGGATTCTTTTACTACACTTATCACCATACTATCTCAACATCTTCAGCGGTGTGGTAAGCAATATGACTAACATCTAACATTTGCGCTTTGTTTTCTCTTGCTTTTATCTTTTCTCTCAGTGCCAAAGCATTTTGGTTTTAATTTTTAGCTTTTTTATGCCTCTTCTTTCTGTTTGTTGTACTAAATGGGCCATATGCCACCTATGCAAAGGAGAGAAGGTTTCAGTGACTGTGTTAGGCCAGTTCCAGGGTCCATTTGGCTTTACTATCTCCTTAGACCATTGTCTGTCAAAAAAGTCTACTTTGATTCTGACTGTAACTGAGGTGTTGCAGCACAGAAATTCAGCTGCTGTTGAAGACACTCTCCTAACTTTGATTGTCAGGTAAAAACAGGAGATAAAGTCCTTGATGAGATTCTTTTGCAGCATTTCTAGGGCCTTTTCAGCCTGCACAATACAAGAAAATCTTATGACCTGAAGCTTTGTCTCTCATAATAAGCATTGACATTAGGCCTCATATCATGATTCCATATTCATTTGTTGTGAAAATTTCCCTTAACTTTACACCATACTACAAAAATAAATCAGGCTCTCAGGCCTTCCAGTGCAGTGATGACGGGAAGGAGGGAGATGAATAATGACACCAGTGTCCTTTGGCATCATCTGTCATATTTCACCCAATTCCTGTGGCACATTTAGGAAAAACAACTTTCTGAGTTAACCTGTGGCCCATGTGGCTCTGCTAGGTTCTATCATTTGGTGGCTGATTAGGTGCAGACAAAATCCATTTGGGTTTGTTGTCATAAGGTAAGCAGAATGGATGAAAATATGCAGGACAGAAATTATGGTAGATAGTTTGAGAGACCTTTAGGAGTTATCACTGAATATTGGTTTCTTTCATCTGGCATCTGAGGCTTTACACGGAAGTCACGTTCAGAGGTGGCCTCAGGCAGACACTGATTGCTTTCCCAAGTAGCTCCTGAGATTTCTGATGATAATTCTAGTAAAGGGAGAACCAGAGTGAAGGCTGGTGTATTTTCAGAGGCATGACAAAGGCTTTTAGGCATCTCCTCTCTTAAATAGAGATGATTATACTGACTCTCTAGGAGTCAAAGATCTCTTGGAAATAGAATGGACTACCATTGTATGAGTAAGCCGATTTATTTATAATTGCAGAACGTCTCTTTGCTATTCCATGGCCCATAACATCACCATTACCTTGGTGTTAAATATGGCTCAGCACCATTGTGAAAGCATTGCAGCAGTCACAAGCACTATCAATATTATTACTCTGTTGTCTTTTTTGCCATGGACCTTGTCTTTGATCCTAATGTGCAGGACAGAACTTGGAGGATTTTTATCTTCCTGCTTCTCTCTAGATTCTTGGGTTTCTTAGTGTAATGAAATAAATGAGCTACTTCTCTGTCTTTTCTCCCTATTTCATAAGAAATATGATGATGTACCCAAACAGCTTTTGTTTGCTTGTTCTTTCTTTGCATGTCACCAGAGCACCATGAAGAACACTTCATGATTAGACAGAATAGTTGAAGAGCTCCAAGGGGGGCAAAGTAAGAGAGAAAAACCTCTAAGTGCAGGAAGAAACGTCTCAAAATAACCTTCCTGTAGCTAAAAAAGTCAAAGGTTGAGACATGTTAATTTGAAAAGGCAGATGGAATTCTTGTGTACATTCCAAAAGTGACAATTCCAAGTGTATTTTCAAGGTGAAATTTCAAAAAGCACCTGCCTGATTTAGGTCACAAACCTAGCTGGAATCTGAGTGTTTTAAAAAAACCTCATACCAAAATCAGTGAAGAATAAAAACATGCTGTAGACTTGAGGAGTTGTATCTAAAATATGGCCATTTTTGTGCCCATAGTCCACATCTGCAAGTAATTATGGGTGCAAATGTGGATATGTCAACATCTACATACATTAATATACCTGTTAATCTGATAGTTAAATGTCTGTGTGTTATCAAATAACATAATCTCCAAAACGGTTGCCACAGTTATTTGCAAGCATAAGAACAGAAGGCATGTCTGGATTTAATCCTTAGAATTCTAATTTTGATCTTTTTATCACACGCATATGGAAATCACACTAATATTAAAGATAAATCACACTAATATTAAAGATAAATATACATATTTGAGGGAGATACTAATAGCTTCCCTCAGTTCTATTTATTAAGAACTTATGTTGTTCTCATAATTTCTCTTTTTCATAGCAACAAATAAATTAATTACATAAACTTGAATGAGCAGGATTTTCATAGTCAGTTTTTTAATATTTCCCAGTTCAAGAGGCTAGCACTGATCTTCCTGATTTTTTTCTGAAATTGCCCTTTAAATACTCCTTTATACATTGAGGTGAAATTTAGATTTAAAAATATAATTGCAAACCCTTCTACACAAAACCTTACCCAATAAAAATGTCAGACTTGCATAACTATAGACAGTCTAAAAGAGCAATTTAATATTTTTTCTTTCACAGATACATACTGATTAGTATCCTCAGATGAGACATTTTCCTGAGTAGTTTGTCATCAAAATTGTTGCTTTACATTAAAGAAAAATACAGTTTCACTGAACTGGCTTTCCAATAACATTATTTAGCTGTGTTGGATGATAAGCATTCTAATTATGAACTGCTTACTTTCAGCTAGCTTTGTCGCTTTTAGGGTGGAGTTTTTCATTTCAGATGTCTGGCATGCACAAGTTTTTTCCTGGAAAACTTCAGGCATCTTTGGGGCTATGATTAAGAGGTTATATTGTTTTGCTGATTATTAAAGTGTAAACTACCAGCTACTCTGTTAAGTTTTGGCACATTCAAGGTCTGGCTCAAGAACTGGCTGGTTGAGAAAAGCTTAGCCTCAGTGCTGAAGAGGTGCTTAATGATATCCTTCTGAAAATCTTATCAAACAAGTTGTAAACCTCTGAAAAGTCACTTTAGCTTGTGCCAAGAAGTTTGTCACAGCCTGGAAGTGATCTCTTTTTAATAACCCTTCTCTACTCCTAGAGAGCTCCTTAGAGATCTTATAATCTGCAGCCAAGAGGACTTCTCTGATAGGTTTCCCTGATGAAATCTGCTGAGGCTTCTGACAATCACACATCATGAAAACAAACTTTACCTCTTGCCTTCTGCCACCTTAAGGAGTTCAGTACTGTCCATACTTTGGCATTTCTGGCTTTTGCTTTGTTTATATAGACACACATAATGCTTCAAGGCACTACATTTGAAGATAACACATTAAAAGAACATTATCCTGCATTCTTGCCTCCATGAGCCCTTTGTGTAAGCAATTATGCAGGATTTAATTACCTGTATAAATTCACTAATTTTTTCACCACCAGTGTCCTTACCTCACTCATAGCACAATCTGAATTTGGGACTCAGTCAGGATGGTATATTGAATGGAACTGTATTGTAAACAAAGTTTTATAGACCTCTTCCCCTAATCGTTGGAGAAGGTCTAAGTGTGTGATCAAAACAAAAACATTGTGGGATTAAAAATAAAACAATGGTTGCCCAAGTAGAACTAAGACAGGTTCTTCCACAGTCTTTGACACTGTGGGTGTGTTTGCTGTTGGTAAGTGTATAATGTAGAGATAACTGATCAGTTCAGGCATCAGGAACAATTCTGCAGCAGCACAAGGGAATTCACTTTTCTGAGTTAACTTCAGGGTTATCTGAAGCTTCTACAGCCAGACTACTTTAAGCAGCTGGGTTAGCTTGATTAGACAAGAGATTGCAATGTAGAAAATACAAAGAGCTTTTCTGTGTTACCTGGTTACGTATGTCACATATTGCAATCAGTAATTTTGCATTTCTTACCGCCTGAATCACAGTTGGGGATGCTCCTTTTGCATGTGGGCTCAGCACACATAACTGCAAGCAAAACTGATGGAAGCCATGCACTGAACTGAGCTGTTACACACTGCTAAGTGATCAGCAAGAAAACTAAATGTATTACTTTTTTAGGAAATAAATTAAATTAAGAATGTTTACAGATAATTCCTTATACAAAAACAAATGTCTATGTGTCTGTCAGTAGATGTCTATTAATGCCATCTTTAGACTTCAAAGCAGAAGAGTAACACTCATAGCCTGTATCTGTGCAATACTCTAATATTCTAAGGAATAACACTAAAAACATATAAAATAATTAAATATAGTAGAGATTTAAACATGTCAGAAAGGAAGACTGGGACCCTGAACCCAAGATTAAGTAAAAAGTCCATTGTTACCCATATGCCAAGAGGAAATATAGACTCATAGAAGGGTTTGGTTTGGTTTGGAAGGAACATTAAGGATCACCTAGTTCCAACTCTCCTGCCATGGGCAGGGACACCTTGCACTAGGCCAGGTTGCTCAAAGTCCCATCCAACCTGACCTTGAACTCTGCTGGGAAAACTGTTCCAGTGCCTCACCACTTTCACAGTGAAGAATTTCTTCCTTATGTTCAATCTAAACCTACTCTCTTTCACTCTAAAGCCATTGCCCCCGTTTGTCCTTGTTGAAAGTCCCTCTCCAGCTCTCTTGTAGCCCCTTTAGGTACTGGAAAGCTGCTATAAGGTCCTGCCGGAGGTTTCTCTTCTACAGGCTGAACAACTCCAAGTATCTCAGCTTGTCTTCACACGGTAGGTGCTCTAGCCCTCTATTAATCTTTGTGGCCCTCCTCTGAACTTGCTCCAACATGTCCTTTGTTTGTGGGGGCCCCAGATTAGAATGCAATACTCATGTGGAGTCTCATGAGAGCATAGTAGAGGAATGAAAATGTTTGAGAAAACATTTCTGTTTTCTGTATAGGTTGCAGTAAAGTTACACAGCTAGCTGCCATTTAAATGCTTCCTAAATAATTGGAAATTCACTGTGTTGGTGGAGTTTTGCAGTTGGTTTTATTGTGTTGCTTTTTAAATGTGGACACCTTTAAAATGCAATCAACACCGTCTGCATGATGGAATGAAAAATAGCTGCCTCCTGTTTTTCTCCCAGTGATGATTTTTATTCAGATCCTTTCTTTTTAATTTTTCCCCACCTGCCGTCTATTGAGGATTGTTGCTGAATTGCTCAAGAAACCTTGTTGCCTTGCTACTGAAATAATGAATTACTGTATCTCTCTCTAGAAAGTAAATACCAGAGTGTTCTGACTAAGGTCATACTTTCTCCTTGTCTAGACATCTTTGGTAATCTTGCCATTTTATAATACTGCTGTGCTTTCCATGTGCTCAGCTGTGAGAAAAGCACTTTGCATATAGTTGCATAAAATATGCTGAATTTCCTGACAACTTTCAGTATAGCATCTCAGATTGTTAGGGTTGATGTGTGTGATCTTCTGTGAAATCAGATTTTTTCCTCTGGAGGAATTTTTCTCAGTAAACCAATGGCAGATTTGGAATGAAAATATGACTGATGTGGTTCCTTAATGCCCAGCTTCTTAAGCAAATGCTGTTGAATCCAGTTCTCAGTGAACAAGCTAAACTTCTTTTTCCACTAGAAATATATTTACTAAGAATCTTTGTAGATCTCTCTTTATGCAAAAAAGAATGTCTTAAGTGATGGTTTTGAGTAGAATAAAGCAAACATTTAATAAATTAAAACATATGCTGAATCAGTTTTTGTCCTTATAGTTCCACTTTTTAAATATTAATACTCTTTTCTTACTCTTTGTACATAAATAATCTTTAAAGAGAGTAACAATGAAATATAGACAATCCACATCAAATGAATGTGAACTTTTGATGTAATTATCAAAGGTCTGTTGGAGTCTGTCTAATTTTAATTAGTGTTGGATTCTAACCAACAACTTCAAGTCTCACGTGGGTTTTTAAAATCCAAACATTATGCCCCCCTTGCACAAAGTATTTTGGCTTAATTTGGCCCATTATAAAGGTACTGGTTATTAATGAAATTATGTCAAAGTTCAGATTTTGAAAACTAACAGGCTGCAGATTTTGTTTAGCATGAAGCAATGAACGAATTGGTCTATGGACTACATGAAGCTCCTCTAAAGACTTTTAGATCTGGGTATTGGGGTGGGGCTTTTTTAATATCAGCTGTTGGACAAATACTTTGATGTTTAAAAAGAATGCACTAACCTGAAATTCTTCCAGATATATAAAGTCTTAAACTAAGTAGATCATAAAATCATAAAACAATTAAGGTTGGAAAAGATGTCTAAGATCATTGAGTACAGCCTTTAAGCAAACACCGTCATGCCAACTAAACCATAGCATACTAAGAGCCACATCCTGTCATTTCTTAGACACTTCCAGGGATGGTGACACTACCACTTCTCCAGGGAGCTCATTCCCACACTTGACAACCCTTTCAGCAAAGAAATTATTCCTGTTGTCCAACCTGAACCCTCCCTGGTGCAACTTTGAGGTAATTTCCTCTTGTCCTGTTGCTTGTTACTTAAGAATAGAGGCTGACCTCCACCTTTCTACAGCCTTCTTGCAGGAGCTATAGAGAGTGATAAGGTCAGTCCTGAGCCTCCCTTTTTCCAGGCTAAACTGCCTCAGCTCCCTCAGCCATTCCTCATAGGACTTACTCTCTAGAACCTTCACCAGCTTCTTTGCTCTTCTCTGGACTCCCTCCAAAACATCAGTGTTCCTTCTTGTGGTGAGGGGCCCAAAACAGGACACAAGACTCAAGGTGCAACCTCACCACTGGCAGGGCAGAGGGACAATCCCTTTCCTAGTCCTGCTGGGCACACTGCTGACACAAAAAAATTTTGTAATGCTTTGTGAACCTGTGCATCATTCTTGTGCATGGGCCATGCTAATCTTCTCTTTATCATTCCAATTTTAGTATATGTGCTGCCAAAGTGAAATGTATAATTCTATCATGACTTTTGCTGTCATGGAAAGTTTAAACATGGGGATACTGGCCATTACAAATAACTATTAAATAGGATAGCTACATACCTATTTGCAACATGTTCCTACATGCTTTTAGTGACCCCAGTTCTTTTTCCCTGGGAAACACCAAGTGCCGTTTGAACAGGCAAAGAAACACAAAATTATTCAGACTACTATTCTGATTATCAGACCTACCAAAAGAAAGAAAGCCCAGCCAGGCAGTGTGGGGTGAATCATGGGTCCTGAAGCCAGAAAGGACCACAGGTACCATTTGGTCTCTAGCCACAGGATCTACCTTATGTGTTTCCCCTTGAAGGTCATTAGAGAGGGGAAGGCTGATGCCCTAGTGGTGGCTGCCAGCCCTCTCTTGTCCACTCCAGCTGCTACAGGGTGACGAGTGGGGGCAGCCGTGGGAAGGGAGCCAGTTGTGAGTAGCCATGGTCAGGCATCTGTAGGATGGGGAATGGGCTTGAGGGTTATGGAAAGGGTTGGGCTGACACCAGGAGCCACATTTAAGCAGTGACCACTTCCTCACCTCACTGCCCCTCTCTAATCTAATCTCCCTACAGCTGCTCTGGACCCTCAAATCTCCCCACTAGGTACAACTAACCCACTCAGCCTTATTCTTCTTCACTCACTTTTCAAGGGCTTACTCTGGCACCACCTTCACACCCATACAACTTTATGTCACTTTGTGTAATGGTACGATTAGGTTTCCCCTCTGCATGCATTTCAGATGAGTTTCTCATGCTTCCAAAGATGCACAGCCCCTTCCCATGGGGGCATGGCGGCAGCTGCTCTCTGCAGCACACTTTTGTTCCCTGTTCACAGTATCTCAGTGTGTTCAAATTCCTACACTGAACTCAGGTCACCTATCCAGGTGATTCAGTGCACTCTGGAACAGCTGATTCATGACTGCTTTTCACAGCATCAGTGTTATGTCCCCTGAAAACTGCACCCAGTGTTCAGATTATTTTCAAACAAAGGTTTAAAATGGTTTAGGACCAAGAGCCTTTCAGTGTCTTGTTAGTAATGGCCCATATACTGAATACCTTTCCAATAATGCATACATTTTGAATACTATCAGTCAAGTGGCTTATAAATCATGTAATCTGTGCTCTATTAATTACATTAATGTAGGATTTTAAAACACAACGTCATGTGCAGTGTGTCAAATGTCCTAGTGAAATTCAGTTACACAGTAACAACACAGCTATCTTTGTCAACCAGACCTATAATCTTGTAAGAAAAACTTCATGAAGACAATTTGACAAGAACTACTTTCTCTGAAACTAAATTGCCTGATATATCCTTATTTTTAGCATGTAATTCTCTGTTGATAAAGTGCTGAATTTGTCTGGGTTTCTTTTTTTTTTTTTAATCTAAGATTAGTATCAGAATAACTGGTATAGCATTCCCTGGGCCATTTCCTTTAAATACTACAATTGCTTTGGCAATTCAGCAATTCTTTTAAATGTTTCTTTTCTTTCCCAAATCTTGATAAAGAAAATTAACTCTAGAGAGCTGCTGGACTAATTCTTTTAAACTTCACAGGTGAGAAAACATAAGGGTTTCAAGGTTTGTAATGTTTTGTGTTAGCAAACTATTCAGGTGAGATAATTGTTAGGTTTAACTCCCTGTAGTCTTTTATTCCAGTTACTACTTCATTTTATTCATTTTCCTAAGAAATCTGATGGCCAATATTGCATCCATTTATTTCTGAAAGAAAGAAATGCAGATATCAAGACCCTGGTGGAAACATCAAAGATGATACTCTTTTAGTCCTAACCTAAGGATGGGAGTGCTGCTTCATCTCATGCTGAACCCACTGGGTAGATGTATGCCTTATCTTTGGTAAGCATACCAGGAGAGTCTGCAGGGAATGGTTTACTGATAAGAATGATGAATTTGCATGTATGCCAGCCCCTTTCACTATAAATATTTTGCTGTCTACCTTTTCCTCATTATTACGACCTGTCATGCCACTTAGCAAATTAGATCACACCAAGAAATTTCTCTTTTCCTTTCTAGAAGTGCTTTAATTTCATGGAAATTGAGAAGTCTTGAGACCTCACAAGAAGTGTGGATCTTCCTACAGCAAGGTTTGTCTGTTGGGTGATACACCTGGAAAAGATACTCTATGTGGTAAGCATCAAAGTACTTCTGAAGAATTATCTGCCCTAGACAATCCACAGATTTTCTTGTATCTGGCGGTTTACTGAGCATGACTAAAGGTGTGAGTGACTTGTTGCTTTGTAGTTTGTTTGTTTGTTTGTTTGTCTGTTTTCATCTGAGATTTTCACACTCTTGAAAGATGTTTTTGTCCTCCTGCTCTGAAAACTCTTGAAAAAGTGCAATCTGGAGGTTGAAAGCCTAGAGGCAAACAGAAGTTGAGATCTCATTGTTTGAAAAATCTAATTATTACACAAGCCTGGTGACTTTCTGGGACTTACCATCTTCAGATTTTGGGTCTGGCATAGCTGAAAATTCTAAAAAATGAGTGCAGGATTATTTCAGACCAACTATTTTCAGGAAATTATGAGTAGAAGTCTGAGCAAAGCTGACACTGTGCTGGTTTTTTTTCTTTCCATCACCAGCCCCAGTCAGAAGTAAGGTACTGTGCTGCACAGACCTATGGGATAAACGAAGCCAATAACGGTTAGAATAATTGTATGCAGATAATTACTCATTACTTATATGGAAAGATCTAACAACAAGATCACAAATGTAATAAATCTATTTGCAGAATTATGAAAATCAGCAGTGATGCTGTTATTTATGGGTGAAATGGAACGCCAGAATCAAAAAATTTGCTCTGTTATTATTATTGAAATTGAACTGTTCAATGTGTTCCATTCAGTCTTTGATGAAGATGACTTTAAACTGATATTCTTTATTTCCATTTTTTTGATTTAGAACTTCTTGTTGTTAGGAAGGATGTTCAAACAGTCCTTAAGTACAGTAACATCTTCAATAAAATCTAGGCATTTGTACCTTGACGTCTACCCATTGCTCTTCAGCACAAGCACCCCTATAAAAACACAGTGTGAAAACTAAATAAAACCATGGTACAGCCATATTAAAAAGTGAGTTAGTTAATCTACACAATGAGCACCACTTGGAAAAACATGGCTTCACTTCCCTCTACCAATATTATTTACAGTGCAGGGTGTTGTTGTTTTCTTTGTTTAATCATGTCTTTTACCACAGTTCAAAAGTCAATATTCTGCTGTCAGACGCAGGCTTGCATGTGAGGGATAGGTAGGGAACTTAACTAGGAAGCTTTGTGAATAGGGAATTGAATTTGCATCTAATTCTCTAAGCACACATGTTTACATGACCTTTAAAAAAGGGAATTAAAGCCGTTTGATCATGAGCTCTAGGCAATCTGACATACTGAGGCAATTGAATCAAGGGACTCAGGTACTTTTTACATGACAGCTGAACTGAAAAAGGATTATTTTAATTTAAATATAATTTCATATCAAATTCATAGCTGTGTTAGTACTAGGATAATAATGTAGAAGCACTGCAAATGACTGCCCAGAAGCTGCTAGGGTAGCAACAAATACTCTAAGGCTCTCAGTTCGTCTGGATGCTTTCTTGCTACCAAACAGAGCAGGATGGGTATTGCGGTGATTTGGTGACAGAAGATAGCAACAATTAGATTTTTATCACCAGAAAAACTCACCATCATTGGAAAAGACAGACTATGTCATGAACAGAAATACAAAACACTGCTTAATGGCATCCTTGCCCAATGATATTTGGGCAAATATCTAACATTTACTGAGGTAAAATATATTACAACATGAAATTCTCAGAGGAACAAAAAGACTGGGTTAAAGTACATAGGGACATTTAATTTCTAGACTCCTTTAATGCTAAACTTTCATTAGAATTCAAGTATGCAAAGAACAATTTCGAGTATATGACCTGTCCCACCTTAAAAGCCAAACATCTCTTGCTCTATGCAAGCACTACATGCCTCTACAGATTTAGAGCACTGGCTTTTGAAATATGTAGAGAAAATGAACACTTTTGAAAAGGGAGAAAGATGCTATAGTTCTCATTTATTCCTCAAATGCTCAACAGCACACTTTCCAGGAGTCTGTCAAAACTTTGTCTCTCTTCTGCCCACGTGGGTATAGAGGATGTATATCTCAGTATGCCTTACATTTCCAAGCAAGATAATACATTGCTTGCCAAGGGAAAAATGAGGGTGGTAAAAACAGTGTCTACATAATCTCTGACAGAAAGTCATGAGCTTATTCTGCCTGTGTTTCAAACTGACAAGGAGCTTTGTGTGCGTGTGTGTCACTCTGGACAGTGTGGTGCTAAACCCACTTAATAGAAACTGTCCATTGCCTTTTCAGATGACCCACTAACATAACTGTTCAGTCTTGTTTGACTTGGAAGTACAGGCAGAGCTGCTCGCAGCCACCTGTAAAAGCAGCTGACAAGTTGTGTAATGGGCAGGCTCTGTGGGGCAGACTGCCATTGGTATTAGGATCACCAATGTCATGTCTGTGATAAATGTAAGGTTATCAAGCAAATATTCCCAACCCAAATCCTCTGAGATTTTACAGGACAATAAGCATAGAGGAATAGAAGAGGAATGCAGGGTTTCCTCTCCTTTAAATGGCTCATTAATACTAGTTATAAATGTTTCACAGCTGATTACATCTTCATCCTATACAAGGCCCCCAAACGTGTGTCAACATGTTCCTCTTGTTCCATAGATTACCTGGTTTACTGACCATCCCACAATGCAAAGACAGGCCCAGCAAGGTGACCTCCATCAGCCTTGCTCCTGAGACTCTCCTAGCTGTCCCACTTCAGACAGGCTAGTCTCTTTTCAGTACAGTGTGCCAAGTCCTGTTCAAAGAATAGACTTTCTGGTTCTCTATTAGGAAAAAAAAGGGGCATTATCTATAGAATTTTCTGAATGCTTTAGTTATTTTCTTAATATTCATAATCCTGTTAATTATAGCTATATGTGATTTTCTATTCTTAAATACCAACTTTCCGGGCTACAATAACACAAAAGAAAAAGTAGTTTGCAAAACTGTTGCATGCATACATAGTGCTCAATTTTCATGAAGCTGGGCACAGTCTGGGAACTGATTATATCTCTATTATGCCTAGTAGATTGGGGAAATCAAATGGTCTTAGCATCTGGGTTTTAAGGCAGTCTAAGTAACAACACAGATGTTACTGCCAGACTGTATACAGCTCTGTAGTGCAGGAACATAGTGCACAGATACTGAGACATCTCATTTCTCCATTATATTCCCACTCTGCACCTCAACTGAAAGGTCCAATAAACACCTAACACCATTTCAGTTCTCAATAAAAGAAATTTATGTCTTATGGCTCATGATTAAAGTATCCGTCAGTGTTTCTATATTTTTAATGGAAAATGTTGATGTTTTCGTTGGAAAAACAAGTTTATTGTTGTATCAGAGGAGGTGTGCTCTAGTTTACAAGTTAAGCCGAAAGAGAAGTGCTTCAGCTGCTTTTCAGAATCCAAACATTTAGGTTCTGGTTGAAATGTTGAGATTTTCCTCTGATGATTTCAATGGCTCTTCTTCTTTACATTTATTGGTTTTTTGTTTGTTTGGTTTTTGTTTGTTTGTTTGTTTGTTTTTTGTGAAAACTGCATTTCCAAACTGGTCTATAACACTATACAGAACACTTGCATGTCAGGATTTCACTGAACCTCTGATTATTTATATCTGTTGATTTTGGCAATAAGAGCCCCTGACATGGTTTATGACAGCTGCATTTCTCACTTGAGGCTTAAAAGATGCTTTTGGCATGTTTAAAAACTTCTCTTATTAGCTAAGGTGAGGGATAAGTTTCAAGTCTGGCCCCACCAGCCATAGAGGCTAATACAGCACACACAACATATTAGTCTATGTTTTACGCAGATAAAAAATTTATAGTGCATCCAGGGGAACATACAGACATTATATAACATGAATGACTGATATAAGAAGTGTTATGAACAATTGAAAAGCAGATTTGCTAATGTTTTTGCTTTATCTTTTTTTTTATTCTTCTATGAAATACTTCACCCGACCTTTTCAGAAAGATTTGATAATAAGATGTTTCTGTACCAGTTTGGTGGTTATTTGCTCTGGATGAATCAGTAAGCCACACTATCGGCATCACAGCCTTTCTTAAAAGGAAATATATTCAAAATTATTACAATGATGGTGGTGTCCAAATATCTGTTAGTAGTGTTGCTTTGTGTAAATAGTTCCACTTACAATTCTTCAGGAATCTTACCAAATTGTTCCCTTCCTAGATGGTTTACTCAACACTCTGCTCCTGCAGGAAATGGTCATGTCTATATCTCTGCTCTGGATCTCAGCCCACTTAGCAGGAGAACAGAAAGTCACACATTCGCTCTCCTCCTGTCCTTTATCTGATGGACCATGTGTATGTTACTCAACACCAATCCTCAGTCTTCTCCAAGATCTTTATCAGATAGCCAGAATTCTCCACAGAGGGGGAAGAACAAAAGTTTCCCAGCTCCTCTCACCCTGAAACTTGGCTCTTTTCCTTTACACATGTCCCCACAGTCCTAGGGATTCTTATCTCTAATTTTTAGGGCTTGCAGATGTTCCAGACTCCACCAGGCAGGAAGTTCCTCTACAACTGTGTCCTTTGCAAAGACAAGATATCTTCTCTATGATATCTGGGAAGAGCCATGCTTTCTAAACAGTAGCTAACTTCTTGTAAGCAGTCACTAAATAGCAGATGAGTTGTCCCTGCCAGTTTCCCACACAACAAATATGCAGTCAAGGGTCTTTAACAGATTCCCATCTCCTACTTTGTTGGATTTTCATTTATGGTGTAAGAAACTTTGGCAGAGATCCTAATCAAGGTTCCAATCACTTGAATTGAGCCTTTCCTTGATCTGATTTACTGGAAGGTCTGATGCAGGATGTTCAGACTTTTCCCTCAAGCTATTTCATCTTGGAGAACCACTCAGTGTTTCTCTGATTCGATGATAATAAGACTCAATCCATCTATCAAGATTAGTAAGTAGACTAGGTCTGCTCACACCCCTTTCCCCACACACATACACAGCATCAAAATGCCAACAAGCTGCATGTTGAACATATGTGCAGAACTGCTATGATAAGTTAGTACAATCATTAACTTATTCACAGTGCCATTCAAGTACATCTTGTACATGAGTTTCCAAAATTATTTTAATAACTATCATCTTTGACTACAAAGTTGAAGATAGTTGGATCTCTTCCTGAAGGCACATTCCCACAGTAATATCCACGGCACATCCATTACAGACAGTGCTGTTAGTTCTCATTAGCTAGGACAAACAAGGCAGTGAGTCACAATCTCCTTGCATAAAGGATCCCATTGTTTTAAACTGATAAACTAGAGATTCTGCTCTGTGCTGGTGTAAACCTGTCATTGATTAAGGTTTTCTGGGATGTTAGGAAGGCAGTCTTTGAATGGATGGGGACCTGAGGTGTCAAGGAAATCCACCACAAAGACACAGTCAGTTTGTATTTTTTCCAATAGAAGTTACTCAGCTTTTCTTGTTCTTGGGAGAACTACTATATTTGCTGCAAGTATTTTTCCAAACTCCTCTAAGGAAACTAGGCTTAAACAACATAGATTCTACCAAATGTTTCTAAACTTTGCCAGGTAAAGTAAGTTGTATGTTTATACGCTTTTCACTTAATATCCTATTTCTGGTAGGTGGAATTTTTCACAAGTATGCTGAAGTGTACCTAATTCATCCTACTATGAGAAAGTACTCTTCCTCTTACGCTTTCGCTCTTGTTTTGTTGTTAGCTTTTGTAAAATCTTAGCTCTAATGGTGAAAGCCAAACACAGGAATATTTTTACCCGCACTTTGCCAGTAACATCAAAAGATGTGCTATTATCTCAACAGCAATTTGGACTAGTTATCAAATGATAATCTTGGAATAAGTGAGTATGATTTGTGATGGTACTTATCTTTTGTAGGTGTGGTTGGCATGTATTAAAATGTGGGGGTTTTTTTCCTGCTGGATAGCATGCCAAAGTCTTCAGGCAATAAGTAATTATTCTATGTAAAATATTTATTCTCTGCCAGTCATATGTCTTCCTCCAAGATCTGACTTTGCAGCAAGCATTTAAAGCCATGTAAAAGCTTAAATATAGGGTCAGAATGAAATCTGATGTAAGCAACTACACTAGAAATATGTGTTATGTGTGCTCAATAGCTCTTTATGAGTAGAGACCAGTTGTAATTCCTTCCCACATTTATTCAGCACTTTAGGATTACATTATCCAATATTGGGCCTTCAATTCTGTTTCAGCTATTCAATTTCTGTTCCATTTGCCATCCAGCTATGAAATCACTAAGGTGAAGATTTTTGTTTTAGCGTTTCAAAAAAAACCTTCTTTTCCTTTTCATTCCATTATATGTTGTAGGTTTTTCCCCTCCTGAAAATATTTTCTGTGCTTGAAGTGAAAGCTCCGGAATAGATGCACAACATAAAGTCAGACTGACCACAGCAGTTCGTAACAGATGCTCTCCTTCTGAACCATAACTGTAGCCCCGAGCATCTCTGCAGTCACAACTCATCCATACAGGAGCACACACTGTGCCCTGTCAGGTATTGGAAAGTAAAGTCAACTCTGCTAGTTTGAACTTGTACTAATTTATTTAAAGATTTTTTTTTTCCTAGAATCTAGTGCTAGGAACTGAACTCACAACCTTCACCTTTCCAAAATTACACAAGAGACACAATCAACAGAGCAAATAGGGGAATAAATGTGCATGTACAGTCTGTGTTACCCGCCTTTTCAAAAAAATAATTAAAAAAACCAACAAAAACTTTTCAATATTTACACATCTACATCATTAACATCCTCTTTTCCTTACTCTAACTTCTTTACCTAGATGCAAAGCTGAATATTTCTTCTCTAATTCCTTGAGAGAGTGTGCAGACAGCAGCTGCTGCATTGGTGCTTGCCTGCAGAACTGGCAGGTGGTTATACTTCTGAGAGGTTTCAGGGCATATCTCCTGCTTAAGAAATGTTGGAAGGCACAAAGCTCTCCTCCAGTACAATGAAAAAAATCAAAGGAAGATGCTTCAGGAAGCAAAATAAACTTCTGAAAGAGACAAAACTGTAAACCATGGATGTAGTAATGGCAGACATTGCAATTTGCTGTTGTATATCTTCAGTAAATTATTTGCAATGAGGAAGTGCATCTGAGACCCCTATTTATTAAATTTTGAATTAGGCAGCAACTTTCTGTTAATGTTAGTGTAACTCCAGCTGCATACAAGTGTTATCTTGGCATATGCCAGCGTGGCAGGTAACTTAGATCCTTGGATATAACTTCAATGTTTTTTTGTCCTCTCTGTGGTGATTATGAAGGCACTTTCACCAACAATGAAATCTCTAGATAATTAGAAGCCAATCCCTGTCCTTATTGCACAGCTAATCTCTTGCTAAACCTTTAATATGCTATTGCATTTCAGCAAAGGCTTTCTTCCAATTCTGAATAACACCCTGCATAAGTCATTCCCATTCATAACAATATATTGATAGAATTAATTTGCTAAATCCTCCTGCTTTGTAAACACAAACATTGTTTATTCTTTAAAGCTCCCAGAAATTCACTGTTTCTCCAGTGCAACTCTAGAGAAGATGAAACTAGAAAGTCAAGGTAGCAGTAAGGTTGGTGTAGAAATATTAGTATAGTGAAAAAAACACACATCCATGGCTTATTTTCATAATTTGACAGACAGGTATTATGCTGATCATCTTTTAAAACTGATTCTATCTTGGAGATTACACAGATAAGTTAATAGCAGCTTCTGATCTTACGTTGATAATGCCATTTATATATTGGCACAACACTGGTAGATTGACAAGACCTAAATTCTGTGGCAAGACACAGCAAGACCTAGCGGGGAACAGAAGGAGTTGGAAACATGATGAAAGAAAGGGATGGAAGTAGATCAGACTGCATCCTTGGACTTATAATTAGGATTGTCTTTAACTTGTTGCTGATCATGAAGCATTTACGTGAATAAAAATATTTAATTTTGAACATACTGCTTTGAAATTAGAGACCCAAACAATTTCTATCTGCAGCTAAATTGCAGACTTCCAGTTTCCAAAAATTTAAGCTACTCAACATATTGCTGCTTCAGATACTTTTTTTGTGCATGTAAATATAACAGGACTGGACCTGCTCAGGAACATGAAGGACCTCCTGGGTTTGTTTTTACTAGGAGGACATCCTGAATTTTTGTCAGTATATGTGACTTAACTATCATGTGGTTGTCACTGTTGTATAATTCTACAAGGAAATGACATGTTCACAGATCATTCTATATCTGATTTGGCCTGAAACCCTGCTGTTATCTCTCACTTCTGATCACTTGAATGTGGAAACATTTCTGGGCTCTGAACATTTTGAAAGGGATTACATATCAACACAAAAAGCAATATTCAAAGCGGAAAGTTTCAGCCTGACTTTTAAAAGTGTTTGGCAAGGGACATCCAGTGAGCTAAAAGGGCTGGAAGTTTCAGACAGAAGGAACAGGGTATGCAAATATTCAATTAACAGCCATATGAGGGTGAGACTTTGGAAGAAACAGAACACTTTAGAGATGAATCTCTGGGAGAATTGGCAGGAATGTAGGTGACAAGGAAGTCTTATAAATCATGTCATGAAAAAAGCATGGAATGTTTGGTAGCAAGGAACAAAAAACATATGAAAACAGTGCAGCACATTACCCAATTAGAAGCAAATGCAATGAGAACATTTCAGGGTAATGCAGGGATCAGCTTACTTCTAGGCAAGGGTCCAGCTCACACATTTTAGAATGGCTACCGTGGAAGCAAAGTGTGTACAGGAAAGTAGGCGTGAAGATGATTAAAATAACCAGGTCTGCTCATGATTGCATGGGATGAAGACAGTGTAATTAACTTGGCTAAAGGAGTGCCTTATCCTTGCGATATATGTAAGCTGATAAGAGGCTAAACAAGTGGAGGCAGCTGAAAATTGAATGAGACGGAATGGAGACTTCAAAATAGCTCCAAAATCTTGAGTCATTGTGTTGCTGGAAAACATGTCCATTTGATCGCCAGCTTGGAAAGAGCATTCAGTTTGGTCTCCATCCTGAAACAACTCACATCATAGTGACATTTGGGTACAAATTGGACTTTCACAACATGACGTTGTCTGTGGTCAGAGCCAGCTAAAGATTAGTTTGCCACAGATTACCATAGAGTATTTGGCAAAAAATTTCTTGCAAAAAAGATTTTACATCAGACACAAAGGCAGGATGAAGAGATTAAAACAGTGCTCAGAGGGGAGAAAGATGTAAAGTATACATACAGAGCCTAATATCTGAACAGAAATACAAACACATTGGTCCACTAATATAATTTTTTAAAAAGTTATTAGAAGCAGTTGTAAGGAAAGCAAAGTTTAATTTTCCCTTCATCATCAATAATTCCAAAGTGTACTGTTGCAGTTTCATTTGGATTTTCCAAAAGAAATCTTACAATATGAGGAAAAGAATTCTAACTCTCAAGCTGACCCTTAAAATTCTAAAGTAGTAAAGATTAGAAAGAATCTATAAAATAAAGAATGAAGACAATTGCCAACAGTTCAAGGAACAGCTCAGGAAAAAAATGTTTAGGACACCCTGGATAACTTTTTTGTCTGTCTAACTGTTCAACTACATAACAAAGTTGGTCTAAACAGAAACTGACATTTTTCTTCATAATTTCCATCTAAAGTGCAAAAACCCCACAAGTTGAAAAACAAACAAAACCAGAAGCATTTTTTTTTAGACTGAGAGAAAGCTTTCGTGTGATCTAGCATGCAAGTTTTACTTTGGTCACTTATAGCAAACATTAATGAAGTTGGGCTTTCAAAGAAAGACAAGTTAAGCCATCAACTGACCTTCCCCACAACGTTCTCACTGAAGGGCTCAATGCTCAAAACAAGTGTTTTGAATTCTGAAGGCCTGACTGTGGTAGCAGGACCTTTCTCATTCTTACCATGATGCATAGCAATGTCTTGAATTTATCTAAAGAACTCTTTAAAATAGAAACAACCCAACCAAATATCACATTGTGTTAATAAAAATGACTATAGAAACAAGTGTATTTTGTCATACTTGTACTTTCAGTTAAAACTCCCAGGTAACAGCAATCTAAATTATAAAAAGTACTGTTTTCAGAGAAAACTTTCCATTCTTTGGCTAATTACATAACAGGCAATGGAAGAATAAGAAATGGCTTTGCTTCTGTGCTAACATATTACATTGTATTTCCTATTTTTTCTCCCATCATTGACTATTTGTTATTAAGTGCATATTTAATCATCTTTTTTTTTTCAGAATGCTTGTATACAATAAAACACTGACTGACATGACAGCCTAAGAAACTGAAGTATGTTTCTTCTCAGGGCAAGTCTCCAGTTCAAATCTTAAGGAGCACTTTAACTTCATGACCCAACTTAGCTGATACTTAGAGGTTTTAAGGTTGCATGTGTGAAAAACAAAACCACAGGACCTACTGCTCTACATGAAATAACTTCATTCTCTGCTTTTAAGACTAAAGGACAGTATTCACCCTTAGAACTTGTGCTGGTTTGGCTGAGGTAAAGTAACCTTCTTCACAGTGACTAGTATGGTGCTGTGTTTTGGATTGTTGCTGAACACAGGGTTGATAATACAGAGATGTTTTTGTTATTGCTGAGCAGGGCTTACACACAGCCAAGGCCACTTCTGCTTTTCATACTGCCATGCTGGCAAGAAAGTTGGGGTGCACATGAGGTTGGGAGGAGACACAACTGGGGCAGGCAACTCAAAGCAATAAAGGGATATTCCAGATCATATGCCATCATGTTCAGGGTATAAAACTAGCAGTGAAGAAGGGATGAGGAGGGATGTTTGGAGTGATGACATTTGTCTTCCCAAGTAACAGTTCCATGTGATGTGGCCGTGCTGTCCTGGAGATGGCTGAACACCCACCTGCCTATGGGAAGCAGTGACTTAATTCCTTGTTTTGCTTTGCTTGTGTATGCTGCTTTTATTTTCCCTATTAAACTGTCATTGTCTCAGCCCATGAGTTTTCTGGCTTTTACCCTTCCAATTCTATCCCCTATCCTGCTAGTGGGGGAGGGAGGGAGTGAGCGGCTGTGAGGTGCCTGGTTGCTGGCTATGGTTAAACCATGACAATACTTTTTTTGGTTCCCACTGTGGGGCTTGAAGGGTTGGTAATAACCACAGATCTGATTCACATGTACTAGATTGAGTTTGTATCTCTTATTGATGTTTAGCTACTAATCAGCAGACTCCTGTGTTTCCCATGGGGCTCACTTTCCTGACTGTATAGTAGTAGAGTTATGTGCTTGTTAGTGGCTGCTTTTTGCTTTTGCTGTTTGCTGTAGATCTATACTGATTATCACCTTACTGTATTGTGCCTGGGAGTGTTTTGATAACAGCCATGGAGATGTGCCTGGGCTGGGAGGTGGCCAGGATATTGCTGCTGTTTCTGTATTGCTGTACTGGACAGACTGGAACTTAGATCTTGAGCTGAAGAGACTGTGAATGAGTTCATGACAAAGGAGAGATCCATCTGCAGCCTATGGAGGACCTCATGCTGGAGCAGATGGATGTCTGAAGGAGCTTGTAGCCCTGTGGGAAGCCCGTGCTGAAGCAGGTTTGTTGGCAGGACTTGTGACCTCATAAGACACCCATGCTGCAGCAGTTTAGGAAGAACTGCAGCCTATGGGAAGGACCAATGCTGTACAAGTTCAAGGAGAAATGAAGATTCCTTTGCAGCCCATGGTGAAGCCCATGGTGAAGCAGACTGTCCCCCTGCAGCCCATGGAGGACTATGATGTGGGCTATACTAATGGTGGATTCTAAGAGGAACTTCTTGTTGCAGCAAGGCTGGGGACAAGGGGAGGAGTTCATTACAATGTTAAACCAGACAACATGCCTCAAATGGATTAGGAGTGGAGACTGTAATGGATGTGCCTTTAAATTGTTGTAAGCCATGATCTGAGTTGTATGTTACAGGAATTACTATAACTGGTACCACCCCATCCAGTGGAGGAGAAACCTTACAAGAAGCAGCTGCAGTGCAGCGATGACCTGACCTGACCCGGCTTTCGTGTCCAGTAACTCCACAAAATACACCACCTCTCCTGTCCTGAGTGACCACCATAACAAATGGAGCCCAAAGTCATCAACAAGATGAATTCAACAGGCATTTGCTTCTGTGTGCTGCTTTTGCTTTTTCTGTTAAGCTTTCTTTGTCTCATTCCATGAGTTTTTTATCTTTTACCCTTCTGATTCCATCCCCGATCCTGCTGGAGGGACAGACAGCAAGTGGCTGCATGGTGCTTGGTTGCTGGCTGGGATTAAACCATGACAGAACAGCAATACAGAAGAGTAACAATCAAAATGATATCTTTGTTCTGGAACAGTAATACAGGCATTTCTCAGTCATAATGAAGTGTACAAGTGAATAGATTAAAAACTGGGGAGTTCACACTCTTGTCACAGATAATTCCACATTCTTCTTCTCCAGGATATCAGCATTTCCCATTCCAATAATACTGCTCGTGAGACACCCAGCATTATCAGCTACAAGGATTTTCAATGCTTGTCAAACTTCCCAACCATGAAAATCTTCTGTGAGCTCTAAAAATCAGTGTTTCTCTTTCAGAAAATTATTAATTTTAATCCTTTTCATATTCTTTCTGGAATTGAACCAAGAGGAGGTCAGGAACTTTCCTTGGGCTTTGTTTCAGAATTTTTATGGCAGCTACTGAATTACTTGGATCTTTAAAGGAGTCAATTTTCCAAAGATGAGAACAAATAAAGCTAAATCTATAGGGAGAAGGAACTTAAATAGAAAAATATGAATAATTATAAACTGCTTCAGAATATTTTACTAGATGTCCAAAAGCCGCAATCAATAAAGAAGTACAACAGCTCTGGTAATAAGCCAATTTGGCTTCGAAAGGAAATGAAATCCATTCTTAAAAATACCTATGTATACAATATTTGTATGTCTCTGTGTGCGTATATGCACATAAACTGATCAATATAGAGAGAGCAAAATGGAGAAAAGGGGTTGAGCAGGCAACTGATAATGAAAGCAGGAGGACTAATATGAAGTGAGTATCCAGAAAAGTTAAAATACAGTCAGAGGTGCTTTATAACACACAAGTAACACTTCACTGTGTTGAACAGAAATAACATTACACTGTAATATAGAAATGGGAATGAGATGATACTGTATGATTTCATTGGCATACTAAACTGGGTACAAATTAAAAATATGGCTTTTCATACATTCAAAAATATAAAGACATTCATCTCAAAATAAAGAACATAGGTTGCAGGAGCATCCTCCTTTTGGGGAGAGTATAGAGACTAGAGCAGAAGAACCTCTTTCTCTCTTTGACAATGACCTCTGTTATAATAAAATTACTAATTATAATAAGGCAAAGTACTTTACTTCCTTTCCCTTATTACTATATTGCTAAGGTGTCAGGCATTATTGCAGCTTGACACATGTCCAATCCTTTTACTCATAACTTTTACTCATAACTGGAAAGTGTTCTGAAAACATCTATAGGACAGATTAAAGAACTGGAAAATGGGACAACACTGAAAAAATAAAACCCAAAATTGGAGTTCTTTCTTTAGTGGAAAAGTGAAATGGTTAATGGACAGAAAACATTTATATTTATGGTCAGTGTTGTAAACACTTGGTGGGTTAACTTGTTTACACCTGGTTTCTATTCTATCTGCTCTTCCCCTTTCTTCAAAGAAAGTATAGCATGCAGTAAATCATAGGATGAATATTACACACTGATACAACTACAAAAGCCAGGCTAAAGACAAGTTTCTTCCAGCTTTAATCTGTGACCTCAGCATGAGTTTTGCTGTGGCTTGAAAATCATATTGAGAGAGAGGAGAACATCTAATCTCTAGACTGCAGTGAAAATCCTCACCTAAGAACTGAAGTTATTGTCCCCAGCTCTTTCATCTAAAAATGGGCCAATTGAGGAATTTTTGCATCCACACCCTGAACAAGACCATGGAAAAAGTCAGGTTAAGATTATGGAAACATCAGGTTAAAATAAATCTAAGGCCTAGGAAAATAGAATTTTCAACTATTTCCCCCCCAAAAATTGTCAGCTTGAAGATGGAGGACAGCACAGGCTTGGGAATGAGCAGTTAGTGTCAAGGGAGACTGAAATGCTGGAAATGTTGGCTACTATTGTGATCAAGATGGAAGTAAAAAACTTATGTGAATGGTCTGTTCATGAATCAGTATTTGTTGAGAGATTGCTTGCAGAAAGTGAATTTCTGAGCAATCCAAACTGCTTTAGCCGTGAGAATCCTGCAGATATGTCAGCTAAGCAAGGACGCACACCTGCTGTTTGTCCGTTAGGCCTCGGTTACTCCATACAAGTACATCCTTGGGAGCATCCTAACTGCCTGGCTCATCTCTGGACATGAATCTGAAAACATTAAGATGAGATAATGTAAACACTGGACTTGTGAGATATAGGCTTGTAACCAATTAGAAGTTCTAACGTGTTGGGGTAAGACCTTTTTAGCCAATAAGATGTACCTGTAACCCTATATAACCCGTGTGCTGTGTGGAATAAAATGTCTTCACTTGAATCTCATAGATTTGTGTTGTGAAGTCTTTTCTCTCCGCAAAACTTTGTTTACTTTAAGTATTGATTTGGAAGAAACTATTTATACAGAAACATATCTCCTTTGACAGAGATCCCCCAGAAATTCTTAGTAACCACAATCTTCAAGCTGAAAGTCCTAATCTAAAAGACTAATACACCAATAATAGATTATTTTGACTATAACTGAAAAGTAGCTTTTAAAATTCCCATCTTGAGTTTTTTCAGAAGCAATTGGTCTTTTCTAAGTTCAGAAACCATGAGTAGTTAAAGACAAGCAATGCCACTCCCTGAAAAATCCCTCTATACAACTCACATTATTGCCGTAATCAGATTTGTAACTTTTTTCCCCTTCTAGATTTAAAAAGATAAAATTGATACTAAAAGTTTGAACTCAGGAATCACATGATTATTTCTATGAAGTATGGAGTATCTTATCACCAAGGTCATGAGAGCTCAAAGTTGAAAACATTTAATTGTTAAAAAAAATTCCTATGCTATAGAAAGGATGAAAGTCTGGAGCAAAAAAGGCTCATTTAGTGAACAAAATATGTTATTTTTGAAACAAGATGTAGAAACATTTGAATTTCACAGACAGGGAAAATTATAAGTGATGTCTAATTCAGAAAGCTTTAAAACTGAATAAAAGGAAAAAAGCAACCAAGACAAAACACAAAAAATCCTCCCAAAAAACTTCAAACAAACAAACAAGAACTCCAAATACCAAACCTAAATTATCTTTTCCATTCTTATTCATAGAATATTGTTTTTGTCAGATTCTTTTTTGAATAAGGGTATAAACCTGCAAAATATTTCAGTTTCATGAAAGGACATTTGAAAGGAAAATTGTTTCATAAGAAAGCAATTTATCACCTCTGCCTTTTCCATAAAATGGTTTTGCCACTTAAGTCAACTTAGACTACACTCAAGAATTGTCATGTTGTATGAATACTGCAATATTACAAACCGGGTACAAAGTAGAAAAAAAAATGCTAGAAAATTATTTGAATTAAAACCTTTTAGTAATTAGCGTGTTGGCTTACATACAAATCTTTAATTGTATTTGAATACTGTCATTCTACTTTTTCTGTCTAACCAGATGCTATTTTCCATTTGGAAAGTAGAATATAATCCAGAAAAAAAACTTTGAAGATACTTCACACAAGAGAATTGTTGGTCTCATCAACCGTATGAAGGTGATTTATAGATGCTTCATGTTAGAAGAGAGTCTATTCAGATACTGGACTCAAGAGAAAGATACTTCAGCTGAATCTGATTATGTAGCTTTTCTTTCAGTCATTACAGAATGTAGGACTCCACAACTGTCATGACACAGACAGCTTAACAGTAGGTCAACAATATTACCTGTCACATGTTTCTTCTTAGGCTCAAGTCTGAAAAACCTGTGAATTTTATCTGTTCTATCACTGAAGACAGAGCAAAAGAGAAACGGCAGTATTGCAGTTGAATTTAATCAGTAATTTGTAATTCAGAAGTTAAATTTATGATTACTATTAGTACTGTTTGCTATCCAACATTCAACATTCTGTGAGAAGAACCTGGCATCTGACTGAAAGCACTCGAAACGTAGTTAATTTTTATAACCATTGAACCACACAGAAATTCCAACCAGATATATTAGTGCAGGTGTTCCTGTTTAGAAGAGTAATTGACTTGGTACAATACAAAAAGAAGATCAGTTCTCTGAAATATCTTCAGTATCAGAACCAGAAAGCAATGATCTTTCAACAAGAACTTCCCCCATGACATTTGATGAGCTTTGACCAGTGAAATAATGATCCACTCTGACCCAGTGGAACGAAGGCACAAGAGTGAACATTTATTGAGGAACGTGCAGATACTTATAAGGTTCTGAGGGGAAGGTTCTGGAACTTGCACATGATTGGGTGAGCGTAGGGATGGAGTAGGTAACTGGCAAGCATATAGCTAATAGGGAGCAACTCATCAAATGACAGGAGAAATAATCAATAGGAACCCAGGGATTGGGGCAGAGGCAGAAACCCATATCAGGGGCTAGTGCAGTGCTGGCAGCTGCATTGGCAATTGGAGGCAGAGGCGATCCCAAAATGGGGCTGCCCCAGCCCAACGCACCGAGGGTAGCCCCAGCATGCCCTGGCTGGTGCCGCACAGCTGCAGTGGCAGCCGCAGTGGTGGCTGTGTTGGTAGCGTGGGGCAGAGGGATACAGAAAACTTCCTGAACCAAGAACGGTAAAAGCACATACCTTTTAAACTTCAGTCACAAGAGTCTCTCATATTTATAGCTGGTCAGGTCTGGGCTGCTTCCCAGCGCTGTCCTCCTTGGAGGTCCATTTTAGCATTCTCCCACGGACATTCTGATCCAAATCATGTATTTTTACCAGGTGCAACTCAGTTGGCAACTACTGAGACAATTTTTCTGGTCCACCTCTGTCATCCGTGGTCTTCCTCACATTATCATTTAGATGTCTGACCAGAAGTTAACTAATTCAATAGCAGCTGACTCCCAAATACACTATTTTCTGGAAGTCCAGAAACTTTCTCTATAATAGGATAGATTCAAAACTGCAATAGTACATGATATGACACTTCCAGTATCAAGATTAACAAAACTGAGCAGTGTAATGAGATTTTTTTGGCTACCTTTCAATTAATTTAGTTTTCTTAAAATAAAAATCAAAAAGTTTACCTTAAAAAAGCTATTTTTTATATTAAAATCATATTGGAGTAAAGAGGATTTCACTTGAATTGCCCCATTATTTGTAGTACCTACATAGTTTGGCATCTTTTCTTCTTTTTTCATCACTCAATGTAAATCCAAAAGACAAGTGGCTGAGAACACACCTTCTAATAACCTTCCATTATTTATTACTTAGGACTGCCTTTGTGATGAATTAGTCTATAACCTACATCCCTCAAATCCACTTGCAATTCGGGTTGAAGTACTTAAAATTTCTCTTGGAAGATCAGGCTCATCCAGGAGAGTCTAGAAGGGAGATTTAATGCTAAAGCATAATCTTTTTGGTCCAGCTGCTAGACAGTGCAAACTGTAAGCCCATGGAGGAAAAAGAAATCACTTACAGAAAACCAGAAGAAAGCTGGAGAAGTTTTGACAGAGAATATTTAAGTGTCTTTTCTTGTTGACTTTGAAAAGTTCAATATTTGAAAAAATGAGAATACTATTTCTACTAACTGAAAATATTGCAAAAGGACACGTATATACATTGAATCATAACAGTCTAAAAATGTGTAAACCCAACTAGAAATATATTTGATACTGCCAGTAGGTTACTTAGTCATATGACATAAGAAAAGTGAAGTCCAGATAAAGACATTTTTCTCATTTCTTGATGTTAATATCCATTATCCTGTGAATAGGCCTATGAAGTCAAGGCTGGCATCCTCCTCACCTGAAGTGATCTAGAGAATGAGACAATACTGACAGGGAACAACTGGAACAAACTCATTGATATTTTCAGTATTTTCCTCATTCTACTATGATATATTCCAACACGGCAAATACCTCTCTACAAACAGTAGTTATAAAACTTAGTGTTAGGTAGATAGTTATCATAGAACTCACTCTATCATTGACTGTTTAAGCAGGGAAAAGTTATTTCTCCAAGGAGGCAAGTTATGTGGATTCCAATGAAGCTAATCAATCTTCATCAAAGGGCTGTATCTTTCAGAAATCTGGCTAAAACCAAACCTATTCAGAAACAGATGGCTTGGAATGGGAGTATTAAGTATTTTTTTATTCTCATGATAACATTTTTGAGGCCAGCTCAGGAATAGGTAATGAAGTCATATATGAATAAGGTGAATTGTTATCATATTGTGTAGCACAAAATCAGAGTATTAGGCTGGAGGCTGAGCAATCACATAGGCTTGTTCAGGCTCCTGTCTTCAGTAGTTACATTTCATTCATGCCAGATGAATGACATATTACATGATCCGTTATGAAGAATACCACCCAAGGACCTTGAGCGGATGCAAATGTGTTCATGGACTATTTGAACTGAAAGGTATTTGTACATCTTCTGTGGAGAAAAAACAGCAAGAGGCTTAATAGTACTGGACAAAGAAGATGTTACTTGAAAACAGGTGATGGTTAATAGGTGACTGTATTGGGCAGCTGGCATTTTGCCAGCTTAACCCCAGACAAGCATGTTTCTGGGAATATGTAATAGGCAAAGATTATGGGTATTTTCTGGAAATAGAGAGTATTAACAGCAAGTGTTCATGCTCTTTCTATTTCTGCTAATACCAATGAAATTGGAGCGCAAGCATCTTCCTCTAACTGAAAACGATATCATCAAAGAAGTACCTAACCCCATCATTAAGCTTCTTTTTATGAGATATAATTATTGTTATTAACAGTAATATTCTGCTTTCTGTATACTCCCCACTATTTCCAGAGCATCCTTCCCCAGCTTTGCACATTCCACGAGTCAACAAAATCAAAGGTAGTCAGCACATCTGCCTTTCCCATGGCAGCTGATGAGTGAGATAATTTTTCTTCCACTATAGTGCAATCCACTTCACTATTTTATGTCTTTTAGATTGGAAAAAGTAACTCAGGAAAACAAGGCTGCCTTAACTAACCAGACTCCAGATGTCTAGCACCTATATCCATGCAGGATCAACCTATGCAAGTGCCAAAAGCAATCAGCAAAAACATCACAAACTGAGTTTGATGCAGAGCTCTGCCAAATCTGACAACAATAAACCCACAAGTAATATCTTATCAGCGGTGAAGCATTCAGTGGAGTCTACATCATCAAGAGATGGTGGATTTAGAAAGAAGCCCAGTATTTTAAAAATTTTGAATTACTGGTAATTTCCCCTTCCTTATTTGCTCTTGATTTTTCTTTGTTTAGTCTGCCTTTTTCTCAGTGTATCTGCATTCACTGAGAGCCTTTTGCAACTCCCTGAAATCCTCTGAAATGTGGCATCATAACTCCCTGAGTAGTTATGATTAGCTCTGTTCATATAATTTATCCCCTAATGTGAAGGTAGAGAAGGCTTGGAGCAGAAATCTGTAGGATTTAACACTAATTTGATCAGCACTGACTGTCCTATCTTACAAATAAGGTGTTGTTGCAGGAAAAAGTGCTAGGCAGGATGCAGGGTTTCCCTCCCCATGGCATCTGACCATTGGTCATATTTTTGCCATCTTGACCACCAAGGAGTCCTTTTGGAATACTGTCCTTTTAGAATACTGCCTTTTTAAAATTATAGATTTTGTTACTATTTATAAATTTACCACTCCTTTTCTTCGCATTGCCTTAAGTTTCTGAGTTCCTTATGAAATGCACTAGATACAGAAGTGCTGATGACAAACTGTCATAAGTATTTCAGTCCTCTTAATTATTCTTCTACTGTAGTCAGGATAAAAATACACAAAGCAAAACAAATAGGGTTTGCCAGAACAGGTGGACAAGTCTTCCTTAGTTACAAAATATTTGAGACTCAAAATACAGCAAAATGTAAGCAGTATAAAAGCAAAGCTTTACTAATTATTAAAGAATGGACAAAGTAACTCCCAAGTGTGTGGATTGTCCTGGATGTGACACATCAAGGTTTTTTTTGTCAAAAAAAATATTTTTTGGCAGACATGTCTATATTAACACTGCTACAGACCTGTAGAAACACTTTGAAAGATGTTGGGTCATTTCTCATGGACAAAACTGAACCAGTACCTGTACGCTCCCATTTACAAATCCCTCATTTTTTTGATTTTCAGTGCCTTTGTTTCTTTAGACTTAATGAACCAATATAGATCTCAGGGGTAGTTAAAATCAAAAGCAATTTTACATCCCCTCATTATGACATACAAAAATCAGTTTCCCCTGTACTCCTAACAGTGAACTAGAGAAGCACATCCAATGATTAAATGTAATTCAAACATGGGTAGATGCAGACCTTGTCTAAATGAAAAGAGAAAGGAGAAAAAACTCTGTAGTTGCCAATGTCCCTCACAAGGTTGATCTTTTCTATATCCAGCAAATATACCTTGAGGAGATGAGCAAATATACCTTGTACTCTTTTCTCTCATTAGTAAACAGAATATCTAAAAGTCAGAAAACTTCTCATTTAATTTTGTTGATTGCTTGTTGAATAACTCTAAGTATGAACATCCAATCAGGCTGAGACATGAAAGATTCCCTGTAGTTGTTCCAGCAGAAAATGAAAATACATCAGTAATTCTTCTGTAACTTGTCCCTAACTTAGGACTCCAAGCAGACTTCCCTCAAGAACTCCAACTCAGCCTTACTCCAAACATTTAACAATCAGACAACTTGACAGAAGAAATGACCTTCCACAGGCTAAAAGATTGTTGCCAGATGTGAAAGAGGGCTGTGGTAGCCACAATTCAAGAAGATAACAACTTTTAGACTTTATTAGCATTGAATACATTCTGATGAAGACAAATCATGACAAACCTCAAAAGCTAAAGTTAACACAAAACTCTTTTAATGTTGGATTACTGAGATGCCTATGTGGGAAAGCTTATTAATGAATTTTTTTTTTTCATGGATAAACATCACATACATTTCTGTGACTCAGGCTGGCAAAGCTGATGAACATTTCTTAAGGAATGGTGGAACTCGGAAGACCTGACTTTCAGAAGAGGCAAGTCCAGGGAAGGTATAATGGTGGAAGGGACAAAGAAAGAAAAAAAGAAGTGATGAGAAGAGCACCAGGTGAGAGTGGTGCCCAATGGACCTATGGAACTGGCCATTGCAGCAAAAAACAACTACAATCATTGTACAGCAAACACAAAGCCTTGAAATAAGAAAAAAGTTTGATCTGTGAATCAGGATGTGTAATTAGATGCTATTGCAAGTAACAGAAATATGGTAGAACAACCATCATCAATGGAACAAAAATTGCAGAGGGAAAAGCTTTAAAAAAATATAAAAGTAGTAAAATGGAACTGTCTAACATTATATGACAGTCTACAAAGAAGAGGAGGAGGTGATGTGCATAATAGTCTGCCCATTTGATCATCCTTTCCAGAACACTCATGAAATAGACTCCAGTAGACAATTCTCAGGGGCAAGGTTGTCAAGCTATTACATGGGAAAGAAAAAGGCAAATTCATCCAGAACTTTCCCCTTCATGGTTAAAGCACTCCCTGGAGTTGAGGGCTGAAATTCTCATGGGCCCAGAGAGTCAAAACTGGAAGCTGAGACACTGCTGTCTAACATCTCTTGGGAGAAAATTCATAAGGAAAAATAAATATTTTAACAATAAGGAAAATACAAAATTATGCTGGAAACGAGAAGAAAGTTTCTAGTCATCAAGTCTTCAAAACAAAAGTAGAGACAAAAGGATTGTCTGAATTTTCAGGCTTTCCTTCTTACAGTGGTTCTCTTTGCATGGTCTTCTCTCTTCCCCTGTGAGATATTAACAACTAATAATAGCAGCAAAACTGATGATCAAGAAATAAAGACTTTTTTCTTTTTTGCTGAAATCAAAACATCTTAAAAATTGCTGGTTTCTGGAGAGTTTCCTTTTAAAAGATT
This sequence comes from Sakesphorus luctuosus, assembly GCA_013396695.1. Lineage (NCBI taxonomy): Eukaryota > Metazoa > Chordata > Aves > Passeriformes > Thamnophilidae > Sakesphorus > Sakesphorus luctuosus. Next base: position 343,037 of record VWZD01007786.1, on the reverse strand, counting down.
CTCTTTCCAAACTTTAACTTTGGATGAAATATACCCCACAAGTTTTCTATTGGATTAACTAAATGTAGGAAGCAAATCACATGTGAAAAAGGGCTTAATGTTATTACCTGATAGTGATTAATTACTTCAGTGTTGTGAGAAGTGATTGAGATAACAGGCATCTAAGTCTCTGTGGCATTAACAAAGCAGCTCTTACAAGGGACTAGTTTGAAATAGATTCAAATAAACATGATGAAAAATTTATTCCACTAAAATAATGTTCTAAGTAAGAGACACACCTTGAGATTTGGGGTATAATTTATCTAAGTATCCCTTAGAGATCCTTTCTTCTCTGTAAGCCACATGAAAAATCACTGTGTCACTTAATGCTCTTTTTTTCCTATAAAATATTTTATTGTTAGTTAGGTAGCATGTAATATATAGTGTAATTTGGTTCACATGGTAGTGACTACTCTATTCTTTTCAAATTGCAAAGACTTATTACCATGAAGCTAATGAAATATAAGTAGCTAGACCAGACTCCAAAACTGATGGATCCATATTCTCTCCCCTTCCAGAGTCAACAGGAATTTTCTCAGCAGCATCAGCAAGAAGCAGATAGGTGGTGATCAGATTTTCCATAAGATTAGATGGCTGTCTTAGTGAGAATGAACCTATTCTTAAAGCAGAGCTTAGAGAACATGCCAGCAAAAGTGGAAATTTCATGGGGGGAATTTCCCTTGTCTCCAGCATAGAAAGTATTAGCATAATTCCTCAAGCGCACACCAAGATACCTGTGAGTTATTTATTAATAGTTTAAGAAGTTATTTGGCATCCAGCATCAAATATAATTCTTGAAAAGGGCTGACAGCAGAATACATTTGTTAACTAGAGACATGCCTGAACTTTGCCAAGAGAAATACTGAACTACATGTGCACTTACTGAAAGAGATTGTGCCTTTTTAAAGTCAAAGTCCTTGTTTGTATAATTTCCTTTTTCATCTTGTCATATTTCTCTAAATTTAGATTGATAATAGTAGAAATAGGAATAAGGTAAATTGGGCTAGAGAAGAGTTCTGCCTATTACACTGTTCAAAGCTTACTTCTTTCTGCAGCGTTTTCTTTATATAGCAATAGAAGACCACCCTCATGATACCCTAAAACCTTGACTTGTTTATATTTTGCTCATTTTCTTTAGTTTAATGAGGTGATAAATAAACAAGCTTCTCATGGAATGAGAGACTGTCAGTACTAGAAACTGAAGTTCTCTGTTTATTCGTAGGCCAGCTATAGATGCCAACAAGCACTGTGCAAAAACGTCTGTCAGTAATCACGCAGTTTGCCTGAGGGAACAAGACTAAGTTAAGTGGTGGTTATTAATGTAACTCCCTCCTGCTACACATTTGGGACCCTTTCCTGAGCTGAGATGGTCAATGCTATCAACCTACGGTCAAGTATGTGGAGTCCAGACAAGGGAAGCAAAGATACGGACTGACGAGGAGGCTCTTCTCTCATAAACCTCATGTACTCCTCTTCTAATAGATTTTGCATGTGAAATTATAAAAATAGTTAAAAATTATTAAAAAATTGAAAAAGAAAAAACCCTGATACCTGTGACATAGTAATTCATAAGAAACTTATGGTATGGTAAAATGGTCCAGGCAGAGTAGTCTCTTGAGCACCCTGAGCAGAGGCGCACTACACTGTTATTTAGATCCTCTCCCTTTGGCTGCCTCTCAAGACAGACGGCTTCTCAATCAACCTGTAGGCTATTTATCTGGGCATACTTGGTAGAGAATTAATCTACCTGGCCTGCTTGGACACGCAGGGTCCCATGTGCTCCTAAGGGTACCCTCCAGCATGTCTGAGCCCATACTGCCAAGATTGCTGTCTAGTCTGGATGATGGTTTTGACTCCTGGAACGGTCATCAAACAGCAACACAGACAGTTTCTTGGAGTCCATTGCTACTGAAGAACCTTGGAAGTATTCCTGTTGAAAAACTAGCAGATGATCGAGAACCTTGGGACCTTCATGCAAGCCAATGCAAGTTTCAAGATCTATTATGTATAATATGGCAAAGAAAAACAACATACACAGGAAGTTTAACAAGATTTATCCTGGCTTTTAGATACTGGGAAAGTGTTTTGAAAACTTCTGAAGCAGCATCACTGATGTCAAAGGTCAATATTTTCAAATGACATTCTCACAAAATAAAGTCAAATACTCTATTTATTTTACTGCGGCATCCAACTTTTTTAAAGTTATATTTGAAAGTCTATGGACTTGCATTTGGCTTGTAACTGTTCTTTTGCTGGTGGAGAAAGCAGATCCAAATTAGAAGGAATTCTGCACACGCATACACACACAAATCTTTGTACTCTCCAGTAAGCATTAGTTAATTCCCTAAAAATAAGCAGTCATTATAGCTGCATGTGAAAGAGAAATCCACACATCAATGATAATTTCTCTCTCTCTTTTTTTTTTTTTTAACTAAAAGAAAAAAAAGTTGTATATTTGGACAATAGCACTCACCTGGATGTTTTCGCAGGACTAGGAATAGACATGCTAGTTAGGATATTGCTAAGGAGTTATAGGGGAGAAAGGGAGACAAAATTCTAATTACATCTTTTAATATAAATTTATAACTCTCTCTGCTCTGTTTTATTCTGCAAACACTATAATTTACAGTAGTGATTCTCTACTAATCAGGTTTTGTATTACACTGTTCTCTTTTACCAGGGCACTTCAGTGTTAAAAATTATAAAAGATGTCAGTCAGTTTTGAGAGTAGTGCAATTATTTTTATGACTGATAAACTGAATGAATAACTGCCTGTGTGCAGCATAGGCAGAGCAGGTTTGAACAGTCCTTGGTCTGCTTTTGATTTACATGTCTATACAAAGATGTGCAACTCTTAAAAAGTATGGTATTACTGCACAATAAAACAATTGGATTAGAAGTGATCCTACTGAATATTTTTTTCTATCTTTCACATGATATTGCAAAAATATATACACACATTAGGTCAAACCATTTGCGCACTAAAATACAGCTAATAAGATTTCTTTTTTAAGATAAACTGATGAGATTGCAAAGATTCTTGGAAAGGTAACAAAAGGGGGTGTGCTGTGATTGGTCTTGACGTCATTGAAAACAATGTGGGCAGATAACTTTTAGTTGGCATCTAAATTGCTAAAAGTAATGATAAAGAATCCTTGAATGACAAGAGGCAACTTCTCTTTTTCTGAACCAGGATTATCCTACAAAGTCTCAAGAAAACCCCAGGGTAAAGGTAAGGAAGAAACAGTTTTAGTGCAACATCCCTTAATTATACACAGATGTTTACTAAGAAATGTAGCTATATCATCTGCATGGCAGAGAGAAATAGGGATTTTATTCCTCTGTCTGTTATCAATTAAATCATCAAGACAAAATTATCATTCAAATTACAATGTATCATTTCACTTTTAGAATGTACGGGGAGGAGGCAATCTGTGAAGCAAAAATCTGCTAACCATCAAAGCAACAAAGAAACATTAAAGTTCAATGGACAGTTTGTTCATGTTTTAAACTAGTTTTGGGGCTTTTGGTTTTTTGTGTTGGCTTTTTTTTTTTAATGGAAACCACGTTCACATGGTCAAAGTAACACTTGCGTCAAAAAAGCCTTTGAGGTTCAATCCAGTGAGACAGTCAATTTTTTCTTTCTTTCTTTTTTTTTTTTTTTTTAACAAAACCCCAAATTGTTTTCAAGAGGGGAATATGATCCCTGGAGATCCCAAGGTGGCATTGCTAGAGTTTCTATGTGGGATAATATCTGCTGTGAGGCAAATCTGACATAAGCATAGAATATAGAATGGCTTAACTTATACCTGTACTCTTTGGGAAATGCTTGCAACTGGGAAGTGATTCCTGTTAATACTAACACTGTACTGGCTTGCACTATGCATATTTTACACTTACTGAGAGTTATTTATTATGATATCTCTGTTTTAAAACATTCATGTGACCTTAGAAAATGGATGTATTCTAATCATTACTTTTTCCTGTACATACATGTTTCATAAATAAATTAAATGCCAGGTAAATAGTTTTCTTATTGTTTTTAAGCTCAAAAGTCTGTAAAAACAGTAATGACACACATTTTAAAAAGGAAACAGAGATCTGTTTTTTTCTGGGAATAGGTATGTTGGGATAAAAATTAAAATACTCAACTAAAAATCCACCTGGGATACCATTCCCAGGTGCTTCTGTTTTTTTCCACCAGCAGTTATTTTCAGAAACTATTCCCTATAAAGATACTAGTATTTTCTCTTGCTGTGAAATTTAAAACCTTTTTTCCTTCTAAAATTAAGCAAGAGGTATGCCACTGTACTCCCTGATGCAATACTTACGTAGGACAAAGGGTCATATTCATAAAAAGCTTTCCGTGGCCAGGGCTCTTTAATACTTCCCTTTTAAAGCCAAAAATAAAGACACGTGATTTTATTAGAGATATACAAAATGTCATAATTACCTAGTCATGGAGATTAGTGTCTCCTTCAGGTAACCTTTAAGTAAGGATGGAGTTTTCCACCAAGTTCAAATGCAAGGATTGGAAAGAGCCCTCTGACTGTGCCCCCACCATGTGTGCTGATACATGGTCTGGTTGCACAATCAGCATCTGAATTTAAACTGAGCTTTGTTGAAACTAACATTTATACCCATCATTTGTGGCACCCTGTCTAGAAGGATGAAACAGCCTGGAAAAGAGGATGATTCTCTAGTATGCAAATGCAATCTGCCCGCTGTCAACTGTCCTTTTCAGTCAGATTAGCCAGCCGTTTCCATGTTTAGAGGCCTAGTTCAAATGTTTTACATGGGCATAACAATTACAAGGAAAGTCATGAGTTTGGAAAAATAACTACCATGGGATTTATTATTGCATTTTATCTCGAAATTTAAGTATATTCTATATTAAAAGTAGTTCAGGTTGTTTGTATATATTTGCTTCCTCTTTCCTGCATGTAAATGCACATTGGTGAGCGTATTTCATGGGCGTATCTATGTGCCTGGTACTTACAGCACAGATAAACTTTTGTTTTGAGATTACCTCTTCCTTACAGACACATAGGTACTGTAGAGTTTTTGAATTTGTTTGCTTTGAGTGCTCACAGCTTTCCACTTGTGCTGCATAGTTGAGCAGTGTATTACCTTCAGCAAGAATCAGCTGTGAGGCTGACAGAAAGATCAGGCCTTGCTGCACAGCAGCATTTCACTGCCCACTGCTCCCAAAAGTCAACATCTACAGAATCATTTTAATGCAGGACCTACTTTCTGACATTCCAGTTACCTTATACATACACTTACCCTGCCATCCTAAAAAGTGACAATGGTTTGTCACTAATCAAGTATTAAATTCACCATCTACTTTGCTCAGTAAAATGTCTTAGGAAGTGTTGCCACAGGAGATTGAAAGGAATTTATTGTTTTACTGATTTGGAAATAGTGCATATGTGGGTTGTGGAGGTAATATGTTGCTGAGACAAGTGTGTATTCCAGCTGGCTCAAAGGCTAGACATGCCTCCTAACTTTTATGCTCCTTACTTCTTAAATGTGCCAAGAGAAGGAGAAGCTCCTGGGCATCCTCAGGAGCAGGCCCAGTCCTTTGCCTGCTGACAGCATGTCTAAACCTGAATCTGGTCCTATTTTGAACATACTGGGAGCTTGAGAGCACACTTTGAGACTTAGCTTTTAAATCAAGCTTTCCACAGACTGCCAGCTGCAAAGCTCTGGTGATAAGTTTACTGGCAAGGCTTATGTTTCTTTGCTGAACTCAAAGCCTCAGGGCAGTAAGACGGCACAGATTCTTGGCCCTTTCATCCTAAGTATTAATTGATCTTCAAGTACCTTGTGCAGATTTGCCATGAAGCATCCATGAAGGATCATTGAAAACATTGGCTGTGCTACATGATAAATCTATGCATTTTTCTGTCATAAAATGTGAGCCCAACTCTCCACAACAAACATTTAATTCCTGTTTACTTCAGCTATTTTGTCTATTGTTCTATTTGAAGCTTATGCCTGAAAACAGATAGTTGCTTTCTCTTACATGTATTTACCACTCAAACTCTGAATAGCTGCTTCACTTGTATGCTCACTATAAGTACTTTTATAAACACCACCAAGTTACTCGAACTATTTTCACCGAAAATGCAGAGTAATCAAATTATCACACCACTTAAAATCAGTCTCATGGGATAAATAAGAGTTTTGAATGTGATGTTTTGCTTTCTGCACATGCTCTACAGTGATGGCTTGAAATGTGGTAATGAATATACCCACTACAAAGTCACTCCCTGGAATATTTAATACACTTACTGAAAGAAAAACAGTGTTTTATTAATTAAGAAAATGTTTTCTGTGTCACTTCATAACAAGGATACAGGAAAATTCAAACTTTGGAAAACTGGAAAGCAAAGAGTTAAATGACATGTCCCTGCAGCCTAATTGTGCTCTCTGGAAGTTGTAGGTAGCTGCTGGGGATTCCCCCTGGGCTTTTCTGCTTCCTTCAGTGGATGAGGTGTATGTGCAGAAACAGAAGGATAGGATGGAGCAGGGCGGCAGAGGCTGTGGTAAGAGATGCCTGGGGAGACTCTGTGTCTTTCTGGGTGTGTATGTGGATCCCTGTCAGTGAGTGCTGCTTTCATGTTCAAAGGGAAAAGATACCGGTGCACCTGGGAAGAGCCTGTATACCTCATTTTTGCACTGTCATGTGTACATGACGTTAGTGGTAGGGTACTGAGATCGTCAGCAGCCAGATAGGAGAGATGTGTGGTCTGCGGGTTTACAGACTGGCAAGTGAAAGAAAAGTGTTAGACTGAGTCATCTGCAGAAGCACGATGGCACTGTAAATAACTTTTTTTTCAAAAATCGTTGTTGTGATGATCTTCCTGTGCAGCTAAGTGTTTGAGAGTAGGACAGATGGAGGCAAATGAAAACTTGAATTTCCCAGATTTCAAAAATTTAAACTGAGAAATCGGCCCATGCATTCCCTGCTTTGCAGAAACTTAGGATTTGCTACAACTGATCCTCAGAAAAGGTACAAAATACCTCTAAGCAAACCTAAATCAATTGAAACAAAAGGTTTTCTGCTTTGCTTTGTTTTTCTCGCTGGATCTGCTTGGGGTTAGTTACTTTTTTTTTGTTTTCTAATGAAAGAGAAATTTTTCTTGCAAGAATGTATGATCATCTTGTGCACTTTTTCTTTTGAGCTTTATTAAAATTTTAGTCACTTGAATAATTTATGCATTTGTGTTGTTCCTGTAGGTCCACCCCATGCAATTTTACTTCCCCTCACCATTTTACCTGCCACTCTTTCCATTTTGCGTTTGCTCTCATTGCAACATTTTGGAATATATAAACAACTAAAAAGATATTCCTAAATGTCAATAACACTGTTGTATACATACAGGTAGAAGCACTTTCAGCTTCAAACACACACACAGAGAACATAATGTCCTCTGTTCCTCTAGAATTTCAATTCCTTTAATAGGAAGCCCCATGTAGGTGACTCTCCCATCTGCCTAATGCTGTGTCATGTCCTGCTTTACAACCTCGAAGAAATTCTCTCCCAGCATACAGGGTAGTTCAATTTCCACTGAAATTGCTGAAGGAAGAAGAGTCGCTGGCTTCTTCATTAATCTTTTTGGCCATCACACCTGACTGTAAATCACTCATATTTGTGCAAGGTAGTCCTTCCCAAACAAACATACTGCTTTGCCAAACACTCAGTCCTACTGAAACTCANGGTGGGGGGGACACCACATAGTGATTGAGAAAAACAATGAGTGATTGAGGTCACTTAGGGCATAACTGCAGCTCCAGTATGATCTTCATATCTACATGGATGAAAAAGACCTGCTGAGGGTTGTTCTTTTTTAATGGATGTCGAAATCTTTTTTCCCCCTTGATTCCAAAGATGGATAAATCTTTAGAAACTCTGAATCAAGTAGCACAATGCTTGAGCACTAACTGTATCCAGGAGTCCTATGGTCATCTAAACTACAGCCTGACTGAAAAATGCGTGTAAGATTTAGGCACACATAGATAAGTTAGAGAAAGGCATTTAGAGTCCTGGTTCTAACATAACTGCTATGTTTCTATGAAGAGTGAAACTATAAAAGTGTAAAAACCTGCATCTAAAAGCTGAAGTTACTGCATTGCTAATTTGTAATACATCATGTCATAATCACATATGATGCTCAGCATGACAAATAAAGACAGATTACCCGGCCAGAATAGCTTATAAAGTCCTGGTGTTTTAAACACTTTCATAGGGTGTGGTGTTTATACTACGAAGAGTGCCATTAACTGCACTGTAACTACTTCTGAAGGAAAGCAGTGTCATTGACTTCAGTGAGACTACTCATGGTAATAAGCACTGTGCCCAGTGGTAAGAGTCTAGAGACTGCTTTTATTGCTAGTTACATGCACTTCATATTGCAGTAGCCTCCAGAGGACATGTCATGGACCTGGGCTCCACTGGGTTAATCAGTACGGTGTCCAAAGTTAAGAATGAGAATAACATAGTGAAGAGGGTAAAACTAAGATGAAAGTGAGAATAGGAAACAAGTGTCTCAGCATTGTTTCTTGGCAAGTTGCTGAGTATATTTCAGACTTACAGTTTTTAAAAGCTAACAATAATGGCTTTGTTTAATCGGAGTCACATTCAGCAGAAAAGTTATTTACATATTTTAACAAACTCTAAAGGACTCCTCCTATCCTGGCTCACTTAACCCTCTTCCTGCCCTTTTTTCCCACTGTGACTTTTGGAAGCAGGATCCACAGCAATCTGTGCTTCTACAGGAATAAAAATGAAAAGACATACATTTTGTCGTGATCATTGCAAAAAAAACTGTACACAGACTTTTTTATTTGACTCGATTGTTTGAAACTTTGCTAGTTCCTCTTTTTTTTTTCCTCACTTCCTCTTACTTGTGTTTGTAGTCTGTGAGAGAGCTTAAATGCTTTCTGTGTTTGATCAGTTACCAACTCAAGAGTACCCTGGAAATCAATGTTTTCTGCAAGATGAGTTTTGTGACTACATGCATATGAATGTACAAATATGACCATATGAGTAATTGCTTAGAATGTGCAAATGTGTTGTGGTAATTTATTTTCCTCCATTCATGGCCTTTTCAAAGGAGAAAACATTAAATTGATCCAGAGTTAAAAAAAAAGTAATGAAAACTAATTTCCTGAACCAAATACATATCAGAATAATGTGGAGGACTGGGAATGGGGTTAACAGTGCTGTAACAGTTACAACTTCTTTTTTTTTTCAAAAACAGCATAATTCTTTACAAATACATGCAGTGTGGGAGGAAGGAAGGACTTGTGGTTTTGGCACTTGACTGGTAAGCTCACAAGAGTTAGATTCTGTTTTCAGCTCTGCCACAGACTGTTCATAGATGCTATCACAGTGAAAATAATAAATAACAATAGTTATGATCACTTCTGCAAATTATTATCATCTCTCTCTGCTTGTAAAAAGGGAATAATTGTAGTACTTCCCTCCTAGTGTCTATTTTCTGATGCACTGGTATCGTATGAAGACTAAATAATCACAAAGGGGTGCTGTGCAGGGATCCTCTGGTGAGCTTGGATACCTGAAGCAGCACATGGTGTGTGAGCCCTGGTGCTATGCCCAGCCCAGGTAGCTGTGTCTGGGGTATGTCTCACTTGGCTGTAGCTATGAGGCACAGCATTAAGGCAGGTTGGCTTCAGTTAATTGATTAAACAGCATGTATCACAATGGAAATTAATTTTTGATGGGGTTCAAGTAATAATGTTTCTAAAATTTAAAAGCATTATGAAAAGAGTAATGGAAGATGCCAAACTGTATGTTCAAGTACTCTGTTCAAGATAACACTGTTTTATAAATGGCAGTGATGAAAAAAGTGTCAAGCCAATTTTCCAGTGAATCACAATCTCTGAAGAAAAACTAAATTGTAATAAAAAAGGATCCCCATGACATTCCTGAAATTGAAGTTTATTTTTCTTTCCTTTATGAACAGATGCTTCTTCAGCATTTGGAAGTTGTAAATCCCTTGCATTCATCAGTCTTGTTTAATTTATTTTCTCTTTGTTGGTTTGCTGGGTTTTTTCATTTGTTGGTTTGGTTGGGTTTGGTTTGGTTTGGTTCAGAGTTTTTTCCAGAGATTGATGTAGAATAAATTCCTTTATTGATTTCTGTTTGCTATAGGACATTGTGCACAGAGTCCATCAAAACCCATTTGACTTGAGTATCCCTATAAACCTAGTGCTTAAATAATCTAACGCTAGACTCTGGTGTGTAACTTTAACTACTTAAATAGCTGTAATGCTATTATTTTTACCATTACTATTCTTTTTCATAGATGATAAGTTCACACAAAACCACTATGATATCTGCTTTTCTGCATATGTTAGACTACAGAACTCTAGCCAGGTTATTCCTGCATTAAGTTTAAGGATTTATATGAGAATTGGGATATTCCTCTAGTCTTGACTTAAAGATTCCTAACTATGAAAAATTTAACACATCCCCTGAAAATCTGCTTCACAGGATGATTACTCTAACTGTTATAAATGTATCTGATTGAAGTTTGCGAGTTACAGCATTTTTCTTATTTATTATTCTAGATACAGAGCCTAATATTCCAAGATACCTTAAACCAGCAAATTTCTCCAAGGGAAAAAAAATATACAAAAAACCTGCCTTACTGCCAAGTACCCTGTTGAGGAAGATGGCATTCTGCAATAGGACTAGAGTCCAAATTTTGCCTTATTGTGAATTCTAGACTATAGATGTGCTTATCTCTGACCGATAAATAAAGTATAAGTACACAGTCCTGTGGCTTGAGGAAAGACATAATATGACATGATACTGGGCAGAGTAGAATTAGGTGACAGACTGAGGATGGGGAAGAGAAGCAACTTCATGCTCATTTTTGAAGGTACGTGTTTCTGAGGGCATACTATTTGCTGCATTCTCATTTTGTGTTTAATTTGTATAGTTTAACTTCAGTCAATTGGCATGGGAGTGGTGGTCAGGGCTGAAAAGAGAGTGGAACTGATTCATATTCATCATAGATCTAACATGCTGAGCAGTGTCTCGTCTTTGATTTTGTAAAGACTCCTCAAGATATTTCATATTAGGTTACAAGTCACGGAATGCACTGTTGTAACTTGTACAACATCCTAAATAATTTTGAATTGGCTTGTGTTCAGTTCTTATGATTTTTCAGTCTTCTTTTTTCTAATGTACATAAATTATTCTTCCCAATCCCATTAATGTTAAATATGCTTGCTGAGTTGTCTTCCAAGAACCTTTTATTTAAACAGCGTCTACCTGAGATAAATTACTTTTTTTTTTTAAAAAAAAAACAACAACCAAACCTTACAACACCTGAATAAAAGACCTTTGGGGTTGCTGTCATTGTATTATGATTTATTTGTTGATGTGAAAAGATTGCACTATGTAGCAGGTCTACTTTTCTCCATTGTGTACTAATACAGCTACTATTATCTGTGCTCATATTGAGAAATCCAGACCCAAAGAGCTGACTGCAGAACCCTGACAGTTTCTCATTCACCTCTTCAGATTCTGGTGCCAATCACACCATCTCTCAAAGACTCAGTATCATCTGGGATGACTTATAAGAGGTGGGGGAACAGCTTGAAGTTCCAATGTTTACTTCTACAGTAGCAGTGACTGGAACCGGAAACACATGAGCTCTCTATCCATTCCCACCTTCCCTTATCTATAATGGTTTGCAGGGAATTTGCCCCTGCAAAAGTATCTTGGTCCTGCCTCTGCACACCTATGCTATTTTATCAATACCTAGGGACAGTAAGAGCATCCCATGGTTTTTGACCAACATTAGTCACTCTAGATCCTGCAGAGAGGCAGGCATGGGAAGTGTCAAACATCCATGATATAAAGGGTCAGTGGAACACGGAGCTACAAGATTTCTTCTCCTCATAAATGAGACAAACCTACTCCTTCCACAATAAGAAACAATTCTTTCCCTCAAACTGCCTTCTGGATTTTCACCTGTATCTTCTTGATTCCCCAAGGAAGCAAATATAAAGACATCATTTTCTAGTCAATGTTCTAGTTTGTTCTTTCTGATCTCCTTTTATATTGTTTGCTTTTGCCTTGATGAGGATACTGTGTGAGCTTCAGGATCCAGGCTTTTGCAACTATAATAATCTTAGAATCACATTTATTTAGCTCAATGTAGAAGATAGCAGGAAGTGAAAAGATTCTGAATATGCAGCTTCTGTGATAAACTTTAAATACAAACTATGCATATGGTGATCTGAATATGTGTTAATCTCATAGCTGGGCAGGTTTGGTTTGTTAAAAAGCTGAATTAATATGATGTGCAGTTTTTATGTAGATCAGAGACAAGACACTTAGTGGAAGAAGGTGTATTTAAGAAATACTTTTGGCAAACAGGGTAGCAGTTACAAGTAAAATATGTATTTGAATGTTTTATCATGTATAGCTGGATATTTCAATAATACAGAAAGAAAAGCTCATAAGTTAAAGGAAACAGAAGAACATGGAATTTGAGACAGTAAAAACCTTTAAGCCAAATTTCCCAAAGGTTCATTTGTTCAGCAATAAATCTGGACATAATCTGAACTCAGAAAAGAATAATCCTATGCCGTATTTGCCATTGTAGATTCACAGGCCAGTTCAAAGGGTTGTTGCAGCAGGATGCTCTGCCTGGAAGAGGGGAAACTACTCAAACAATTACCTATTTGCAAAGCTATCAGTGGTAAATGAGGAAGGGGGTGTCATGCTTTTGGCGTTGCATAATGCTGGAACTAGTCTGACTCATCAACCCAAAATTAAACATCCTGATAGTGAGATAAGATATGGTAGACCTGGTAAAAAGTACCCAGATAAAGGACCCAGCAAACCATACTACTGATAACTTAACCAAAGCTGCTGAGCTGACACAGCTGGCCTGGAGACGTGTGACTGACAGTCAATCTATGAAAGCCCATCCCAAACTTTAATAGCAGGGTTTTCTAGTATATACCCATTCTTGGGGTGTACGTGTGGAGACGCCCCCCTTGAACGGAAATGCCCCAAAAGATTACTCCTTGAGGCTGAGTGAAAGAGATTTGCCCATGGTCATCAGTATGGAAGAGCAACATTAGTCTCTACTTAATATTATGGGTTTTCCTAGCTTTAATACAATTGTTTTAATGTAATTGTTTCAATATTGTTTTATACTGCCCTACATTATAATAGTTATAGCTCCTATACTCTGTAGTAAATAATTCTGATTAAGATTTCTTGTCTAATCATTATCATAATAAATCACATATATTTATATATATATAGTTTGCCATCCTTAATCCTGTGTGACAAAGTTGTATAAAGGTTCAGCTACACTTATATAGTCCTTTACACATAAACTATTGACAAAGTCTGTGGCTAAGATTGGACCCAGCTGCACTCTCTGAGAATGACTTTAGAAGGCAAGCAGGTCTTTTCTGCACCTTGTGACTCAACAGGAGGGCTTCTTTAATAACTTTGCCCCAAGCTTGCAGTCTGCTCATAACAGCTGCATGACAGAAAACTGAGAAATGCCACTAGGTCCCACCACAATGGCCAGTAGTGAGGAAGTTACTGGGAAGTGGGAAGAAAGTCTCTGAAGACCTAGAGCTATTTTGTCCACCTCTAAGTCACAATAAGATTATTCATTATTTCATAATTACTATTTTTCTGTCTGTGGTAGTTTCAAACATCTCAGACCTTAAGATTTGTAAATATAACTCCTGTTTGTCTGTAACAATAGATTGTCTTGTAATTGGCTGCCCAACCTATAGTGCTCAATGTGCATACATAGAACCATAGAATAGTTCAAGTTGAAAGGGACCTACAAGTTTCAAGTTCAACTCCCTGCTCCTCACAGGACCACTTAAAACTAAACTATATGACTAAGTGCATTGTCCAGATGCCCCTTGTGACAGACTTAGTGCCATGCCCACCTTCCTGGGAAACCTGTTCCAGTGACCAATCACACTCTTGGGTCACCCTTTTCCTAACGTCTAGTCTGAACTTCCCCTGACTCAGCTGCACTCTATTTCCTCATGTTCCACCACTGGTCACCAGAGAAAGATCAGCATCTCACAATACAGTGTTCACACATTCAAGCGTGACTCCATGTAGGGGCTTTACTACTGTGGGGCCTCCTAAGTAACCTTTGTCCCCTCTGTGGGAGGAAGTGAGCTGTGACTGACACCAAGCAATCACCTCTGGACCCCATGCTGGACCCAGTTAGTTCAGTCCTGGGCTACTTGGGAAACAGTTGCTGCCTCTCACCCATAGATTGTTCTCCGAGTCCCACATCCACCCAGTCTCTTGTGGCTTTAGGTCATAAGATGTTTTATCATGTATCTTATCAGATAATTGAGTTTAGTCTTTTGTAAGAGTTACATTAGGTAATATTTAGAAATGCATTTAATCCCCAAAAGGAATTTGTCTCCACCTGAAGCAGCTGGTATTGAAGAACCTGTTATCAGAAAACAATTTCCTTTAAGAATGTGTAAACTGTTTCACTCGAAGGCTATTTAACTTCATAAAATCAGGGTCTCTTAGAGAACTGGGAAGGAAAGAAAGAGTGAGATGGAAAATTTGAGTAGACTGCAAGTTATTAATTTTTAGGAGATACTTCTCATGCTGTTCTCACCCAGCCAAAAGAATATAGGTGTGGAAAACTACAGGCTCTTTCACCTACAAGATTAGATTAGAGGTAAAATCCTTAAATTATCACTGAAAATTTTTTTAATGTATTTCTCTACAAAGTGTTGAAGCAATATAAAAGCTGTAAATTATAATTCTATTTCTAATGCAGCCATTTAAATACAGTTGGACATTTTTTTTCCCTCTCAAGTGACTGCATAAATTATACAGCAGTAAAGGTATCATCTTGGCTTTTTAAATCTTTTTGCATGTGAATTTCTGTTAAATGTTTCTTCTGCATTTACAGGAAGAAGCTTGTGTGCCTTTAGTTCACAGCTAAACCATTAAGGACTGCAATTCTTTTATAGACCGAAGATGTTTCTTCATCTCCTTGATAAATTTTGTCTTCTGATACATAAAGAGAGGAGAGTCTTCACCTAATGGGACATAGAGGGACTGCATGAACAGTGTAAGGGAGCTTCTGTGGTTTATTTTTTCTTTTTGGTCACTAGTAAATCTTCTACCATTAATTACAGAAAAAGAAAAGAGATGGAAAAGTTCTACTAAATCATCCAGCCCAACTCCTCCTCCATACACTTCATATTCCCCATGCTACACTTCATATTTTTGCTCAGAAAAAATTACAGAGTTTGCATTAGTTCCCATATGAGCTTATTTCATACCACTGTTTCATGCTTTAATTTCCACTCAGGGAATCCTAAATAATTTCTGTCTATCCTTTCCATTGTACTTGCCAGATATTTGCAGGGTGTTATGTTTTCCCCTAAGCCACTGTGTCGCCAGTTCTCCTCTCCATGGTATACGGTAGGGCTGTTAGACCCATCTACAGTTATGATTGCCATTACTTCTTGTTAGCCTTGCTCCATGCTGATATGTTGACCTTTGGCCATTTGGACAGAATTTTTAGTCTCTATGTGAATGTCTTGAACTTATTTCTTTGTAGAGTACAGAACACCACAAGTTAGCCTTCCTTAAGACTGGGATTAAGGGGAGAAAATCTACCACAAGAGAGAAAAAAATAAATTATTCTCTCATGAGAAGCTGTAACAGACATGTGCTTTGAAGCACATGCTTGACTTTTAGTCTCTGGGGAAGATGACCCCTAGCACTAGGCCTACACTTTTTGTCAGCCCCTGACATCCCTGTCAAACTACGCAATTCCAGGGGGGAAAAAATCCACTACTTACCCAGGTTTAACAGACCCTTGCTATGCGGATTACATTCTTCAAAATTTCTACCTTAATTCAGCAAACTCAACAACAGCAGAGCTCTGACACAACTGTGCCTCCCCTTGAATGTCTGAGCTTAAGACAGCTGAAAAGGTAGAAAAAGCCTTTATATTTTTGTTCCAGCTGTTCATGCCTCTGTGGGCCTGAATATCATGCATGAGAGCAGGAAACTGGGCTTTTGTGTTTTGTCAGCATTCCCTTTGCTATGATGTTTGTAGGAGGTAAAGACGGATGACCTAACTAATGTGGAGAAATGAGGAAGGTGGGAAGTGCTAAGAAAAGACTAAAAGAAGTAAGAGGTACAAGCAAAAAGAGAAGCTTAAGGTGCAAGGATTGTGGGTAAACAGAAATGTCAGGCAGTGGATGGGGGAGAGGATAAGTGATGGAGGAGGCAGGAGCTGTGGCAAGCAGAAGAACAAAACAGGGATCAGACAAGTGGAGGTAAACACAATTCAGGATGTGAGCATGGAAAAATACATTGTTGATGGATCATACAGCTACAGGCTGCATCATCATGAATATTCACAAAGGGACAAAGCTAAAATTGTGTTGGCATTTCCTACCACTTCAATGCTTGATTTTGCAATCTGAACATTCTTTTAACATAAATTTTTAAATATAACTCTCTGTAGATACATAGCCAGAGTTATGTATTTAGATTGTGTTGTGTACATATAATCATGCTTAGTTTCTTTGTATAGAGTTGCAATGGCACAACTTGCTCCAGGCTCAAGCCTTAAGCTCTCTTCACGTGTCCGTAGCCTCAGTCTTGTTTGATCAGCATGTAATCATTTTGTCACTCTTCTCTGAATTCCTTCTAAATTACTAAGGAGATGCCCAAGACTGAATATGATGATTTGTCCATGGTCAGACCACAGCTACAGGGAAACAATGTTACACTATAAGTTTTCTTGCATAGTTGATACTTCCGTCAGTTACACTCTTTTGCTGCCCTACTACACTACAAATTCACATCTAATTACAGGTTCTGCATCATAGTTGTGCTTCATTAGTGCTTCCCTGATGGTTTCTCTCTGCTGCCATGTGTGTTTCTACATGGAAAACAATCTTCTGTGTGTGATGTTGGAATTGGGGTGGTACTAAACAGAAGAACACAAATAATAACTCAGAAGAAGCAGTAGAAGTTGATCTACTATTCCAGCAGCTGTTCCACTGGTTGACTCTACCAGTGGTTCCACCACTCTCCAAGTCAAAAAGAAAGTCTAGAGGATTAAAAAAAAAAAAACAGTTTGGCTTAAAGGGAATGTCAATTTTCTGTAAAGATTAGAATAATATAAAACACAGTCATTTTTTACACCCCCCCACCCCCCAGCATGTATGTATCTAAAGCTATCTGCTTACACAAAGAAATAGCAAGATGACAGCACTGGCAATAAGCAACTTAGAAAGTATAAAAATTTGAGGAGGAAAGCAAAAGAAGTCAGGAAGAAAAAAGTCAGGGTGGTTAAAAGGTAACAAAAGAATATGTTGGGAATATTGAGGGCAAATGGAATCAAAATGAATGTTGACAGATTATTAAAAAAAAATGACCAGTGGAGAAAGAGCAAAAGAACTAAATAAGTGTGTACAATTTATGTTTGGAGGAAAAATATGTGATAGTGCTATATATTAATTGAAACTTTCCACTTTAAGAGTGAGAAAAAGTGATGATAAACAGAGCTACCAGAATTATATGTTTTAAAATCAGCATATCCAAATAACATGCATATAATAACCATCAAAGATTTGGCTAGGAAACACTGGGAAAAAAAGAGCAGACTAAAATAAAGCTGATACTGTACTAATAAATCAAGCAAGTCTTATTTTCCTGAGTCTTTGTAATTATCGGTTAACTTGGCCTCCTGGTTATAATGCTTTTAGTAATTTCTTGTGTTGGATAAAAAAGTTATGCACTTTAGATGGTGCAAAGATTGAAAGAAAGATAAATAACACACAAGACAGGCCCCTGGTACAGAATGACCTAGTAAGATAGTTGTGGTGAACCAAAATGTTTCAGGATGGGAAAACGCAATGTTGTGAACACAAAAACAAGGAAAATAATCCATAAAGAATTGAGGTCATGTTCTGAAATAGTCTTAGATGGTTGAGTTGGATAGTCAGACTAATAAGAGTTGTGACAGTGATGTTGTAGTCAAAAAACCATTTTGGAAATCTTTATTTACCCAGGTTAAATTACCACTGCACTGGAATTACCATGCCCAGTTCTGCTGCTCATGATTTAGTGGAGAGAAGGAGAGCTCAGAGTTCATAGAGTATTAAGATCTATGGGAGAACATAAAGGATTTGATGAGATATAAATATATATGTGTATATATATACAGATGAGAACAAAATTTGATAATAAAGGGTTTCTCAGTCTAGCAGACATAACACGATCTAATGGGTAGAAGGAGAAACTAAACAAATTCCATGAGAAATATGGAACACGTTTTTAACATTAGAACAAAGTGCCAAGTGTTGTGGTATAGCTTCTATCACAGGAATTACTTTTATCGAGGTTGGATGCCTTACTAAACCACAGCTGTTGGAGATGAAAAAAGAATTAAATCAGAAAAAAAAAATACTTAAGACCATATTGCTGTTGTATATTAGATAATCACTTATTTAATGCTGTTCTTAAATTCCAGGAATATTTTACCCTGAATGCACAAATCTGAATATTTTCAGCTTTAACATTTTATAGGTGATTTTTGCTTTTGTGTCTCTGCAAAAACTGGTAATAGAGAACATTTGTATTCTTGTGACAACTTGAGATATTATAATTAAAATACCATAATATAGGCATGATTCAGGCTTATATCAGAGGGACTGTCCCAGACTTTAGGAGGCTGGGTAAAGCTTAAAGTTTGAAATCATTCAAGTCTTTGTGTGCCTCTAGAGTTTCTGAGTTTCAAGCCCTGATTGCTACCTCTTGTAGTAGCATGATTGCTTTTTCACATTCAAAATGTTTTTCTTTCCTGTATATGAAAAATATACTGGCTGAACTTCCAGCAGTTCAGTAAAACTGATGAGACTAAGCTTATCTGTAGATTTAGGCCCATGTGTACTCCTGGGACGACAATGTCCATAAAGGAAGTACATTCACATAAACAAAGTAAACATCGAAAATGTGTTGAGAAGTGTTTACATCTACTCTTCCAGGTATATACATATTAGCTACAATGATTATAGGCAAACTCACATGTTATTCTCTTAATAAGCACATATACATAATTTGATACCAAGTAAGCAGCAGCAGGAACACTTTCAAAAGCCTCTTTAACACATGGTCACGTATATCAGACAGACACACCACAGTGCCCCTCTGTGAAACCCTTTCTTTTTGTGAGATGAAAACTCTCTCAATGTCTCATTCTTGCTTCTGTAGCAAGTCCTCATATCTTATAGATCCTATGTAAAAAAAATTAAAATAACAAAAGTTAAAGTCTAAACAATTCTCTTTCCAGTTCAAGTTTGACTATTCCATTAAATCAGACACAAGGTAAAACACTAGTGACAGCAGTGTTCTGTATTTGATGAATGTAGAAATGTTCATATCAGCAGGATGCCATGAATGTGCCTGTTTCAGGGCATTTCTAGGAAACAAGAGTACAATATGAGGGTGATGATCCACTTACATTAACCTACGTGAAGCATACACATCAAACCAGTTATTCAACATGTTGTTGCTATTTTCTTTGACGCTGGGTGCTACATAGCCCTTAATACCCTGAGTACTCCTGATGCAGGTATCTGTTCCTCCCCTCTGAAAGTCTGTGTGCAAATCCTGTTGGGGTGAGGCCCCAGAGATAAAGATACTGCAACCTGAAAATGGCGACAGCTTCTGAGCTGGCGTCACACACTTGAGATGAGTGTCCAGAAGCAATTTATCAACCTTTTTCTCTTCAAATTTAAAAATGTTTTAAGATACTGTGATTGTACTCAAGTGTGTGTGCCTCAGATCTTGTAGTGCCATGGTTGTAACACAGTAAAGGATCACACTCAAACATCTCATATTTATACGTCTAAAATGTGGGGGCTGTCAGCTTCTTGGCTGCTGCTTTTCTTTGCGGAGGCAGATCCTGAGATGACTGTGTTGAGGTTTGTGCTTTTCTCCCAGTCTTCAGAAGAATGTGGCACATGACCACTGACCAAGGAATTTGCCAGTCTGGGCTCTCCTGCACCAACCACCACTGGCCAGTTTCCTGTAAATCCTGAATAGAGCAGCAGCTGCACATCACAACTCTATTGCTTATGAAGGCCTTTACAAACTCATTCCAGCATCCCATGGAGGTGGTGAGATCCAATTTTTGCCTATGAGAAACCCAAGGCACAAACCTAAATTTAGTCCTTTCACTCCCAGACTCACGTTATCTCCCTCCCAGCACGGGGGGAAGTCTGCAAACACACACGACTTCTCCAATCCCTACTCAGAAGCTGATCAGTGCTGGGTGGAACTGGCCACACAGTGGGTGCGGCCACGACACCAACACAAAACAAGCTGCTTCAGCTCATTCCCAGATAATTTTCACTGTCTTTCCCTGCTGGAAGTCGTGGGAGGGTTAGACCAGCAACAGCAGTAGCATCAGATCTTTCTCCAGCTCTCCGGGTTACAGTGAGTAGCAAAGGAAGAGTAGTAACTCCTGCACCGGTGGGAGTGGTTTGGGGAGCTCCACAGGAAGGATAAGTGTTCGAGCTGTGTTGGGAATGGTGGCCTCCCCGCATGCTACGGTTACTCAGCTATTTCACAACACTGCTAATAGTCTCGTCTCCTGAGACTGGAGAGAGGCTTGCAGCTACTTAGTGACCAGGCTAAATAGCAGTCTTGCACAGCTACAAATTAGATTAGAGCAGGCTTTGAAATGCTGACAGATTTGTGCCTATGGTCTCCAAGATTGGCCCTGACTGCTCAGGGAATAAGCAACTGTGAATAATAAATAATCTCTGGGAAAAATCAGTGCCAAAATTCTTACTGTTCTTCTCTGAGTCAAGCGACCAGTTTCCAAGTTTTTTTCCACTCGAGTCTTAGGAAATCTGTGGGTAGCCCTAGTGCCTGAGAGTCATCTGCGAAAAGGAAAGCCACATGAAGGCTGAAGTTAGGGATAAATGGTACAGAGGATGCACATGAAGACTCACCTGAGTGGTTGATAAAGACTAAGTCAAAAGAAAGGGAGTTAGAAAAAGCCATTAATTATGATAGCTCTATACTCTCAGTGCTGAAAAAAAAATTCTACAAACTCTGAACCTAATCTCTTCTTATGTATTAATATCTAATCTGTATTTTTGTGAGATGAGAGGACATACATCAACACTGGGAATGAAGCAGGTGAAAACATGGCATGAAAATTAGACATGAAGAGGAAGTGCTAACAAATACAAGAATAAAGTCCAGCATTTCTTCAAGCAGCTTACTGAGGCAGGTAACAGGGAACACAATTTATGCAGTTCTAGTTTCTGTTCTGGTCTTTTGTACTGCTGCACAGGAGAGGTTATCATGCTGTGCTTACAGACTAATCTGCCTTGTCTTCTTTTTTATTCTAGTTGCTAAACTGTGTTAAATAAACTCAGAGAATAATGTGTCTTTTCCTTTCTATTGCTTGTCCATGTAGGCAACTGTTAAAGTTGCTAAGGGATTGTTATGTGACTCTGAATGAGAGATTATTTATGTGCTCATAAACAGAAGTAGGTCTGAAGTAATATTATTATTATTAAATGTTGATTGGCATGACAGCTAAATTTAGTAATACCGTGTTATATAGCACATCTTTATGTAAATAGATAGTCCTACAGTGACTGTGCAGACCTTTGCAGTTGACAACTTTCTCAGTTCAAAAAGTTTGCAATTATCAGGGAAGCAAAGCTTCAGTGTATGGAAGACCTGTCAGTCCAGTCTAGCAGGACTAAATGCATTAAATTATTTACAAGTAAACTCTGCTTCCTTCCAAAACAGGGGCGTGAGAATTGTTCCCAGAGGGAGTTTGTTTTCTAATTCCATAGCTTCAGTTAACATTAGTATATTGTCTCACATAAAACAGTAATTTACTGTATTTATTGCCTTCATTGTTTGTGAGAAGCTGTAGCTTAACTTTTTGTTTTGCTTTAAGCAGGTTGTGAGATAAAATATGCTTTTTAACGCCAAAGAGCTGGTTGAAACACATACATTGTTTAAAATGTCACAATTTATATTTGACATTCAAGCAATTTTTTAAAAAGTTTAAGATATTTGACCAGTCAAACAAATAAAAGCAGAAAACCATGAAAACGAATGTGTTACCGAAGGTGCCACTGTGCCTACCTGACACCTTCTTCAATAACCTGACATCTGTATCTGTTCACTGGAAGTGTTGTCCATTTTGTCTTTTGTGTTTGTGATCTCCCCCTCATTTGTGTCTACATACACAAACACCTTTTGGGCTGATGTGCTTGATAGGAGATACCCAGTGCTCCTGAGTGTCCAGCTATTCCAGGAACCCTTTCCTCAATAGAGACTGATGTGCCAAATACCTTTGATACCTACTGCCTTCAAATTGTAGCAAAACTAATTGTATACTCTTTGGAAAACTGCAAAGCGCTAGAAACATGCATTCAGTCAGGACCACCTAAGCCCCTGCTGTTGGGCAGGTCCGAGGCTGACTGGCTAACAGCTGCTGTAGGGATTGCAGAGGTTTAGGATGAAACCTGGTGGCACAGAGACGTGCTTGTGAATTTTGTGCCTCCCACAGCTGAAGTTTCATGCTGTGGCACATTTCTGTTGGCAGTCAGATGTTGGAAGGAGCGGGTCTAAGCAGTGGAGATGGCTGGGGAGCTGTCTTGGACACCGTGATAAGCTGTGTCAGACCTCCA
This sequence comes from Sakesphorus luctuosus, assembly GCA_013396695.1. Classification (NCBI taxonomy): domain Eukaryota; kingdom Metazoa; phylum Chordata; class Aves; order Passeriformes; family Thamnophilidae; genus Sakesphorus; species Sakesphorus luctuosus. The sequence continues at coordinate 320,237 of VWZD01007786.1, read as the reverse complement.
GCAGAGGGGTGAGCCACAATTGCTGATCACCAGCACAAGATGAGGTGGCAGTCTGCTGACACTGGTGCACAAATGGGTGCTTGGTCTGTGAAGCACTTCATCTCCATGTGTGAAAAAAGTGCTTTTTCCATCAAATAGGCACTGCCCTGTAATGCCACAGGCAGTGCCCTAGGTTGCTGCAGACCCGCTCTGGCTACAACATATTGATGCATTGGTTGACTTCTCCTTTGTTCTTCATTTGGATTTCCCATTATGAGACTAGTTTGCGCAGGTGTCTGGGCTTAGAAGCTCTCATGGTGAGAAAAGTTGTGCAAAAGTTACTTTTGGCTCTTTCAAAGGGGTAAATTACTTCAACTCTGGCTTGAATGCAAAGAAAGATGTTCAAGATGTTCAAAAGGAATGGTTTTGTCTGCTGTTCAATATTCCCCTCAGTTCCACTCCCTATCTATCATATTCAAGATTAAGTGTGAAGTATAATAGCCACTAACCTAGTTAGTGCCTGCAGATTTGTCTTGCCCTGGGAATAGTTATTAGCTTAGTTTCATTTGAAAGATTATAACTCGGTGTCTCAGCAGGCAGAATTCTTCTTAGATAGTCTCATTAAAGCCCAAGTAATAATAGTTGTATAAAAAGTGACTCTGGACTATTTAGTGATATTACTGCCCAGGCTTATGACAGAAACGACAACTAATGACTGGTTGTTTCTTACCATTAGAAAGGAAATCCTTTATTTTTAGGGCCTCTAGCAAATTACGCTAGTGTGGCTTTTGCCATGAGAAGTCTGAGGATGAAATATGCTGTTCTTATTTCAGTAATTTTCAAAGTCTTGAAAGATTTTCTTCTGATTGCGACACATAAATCAAACAAACCACAAGAAAAGTCTTAATGCTCTAACAAAAAAATCCAAAATACCCCAAACCCAACAAATTAACGCAAAAACCACACACACACACACAAACCCAAAAGAAACCGAAAACCAAAACAAACCCGCAAAAAGAAAAGCCCAAAGCAGAAAACAGTTGTCTACAAAGAGTGAGAAGTGATTCTGAAACATTAATTGTGTATCTACAAATACACCAAACTTAAAAGAAAAAAAGTAGATATTTGGGTTCTTGCTTGAAAAGATATTTCATGTTTTTATTTAAATGTTAAATGTGTAACTCAAATAGTTATGAACTAAGTATTCACACTAAGAATGCAAATGAAGTAAAAAAGCACTAAAGTTTGAAAGCGAACAGAGTAAGTCTAACCTTTGACCATTAGTAGTATCTCTACTTCAAAAAGTATTTTAAAAATGATGAAAGACATAGAAAAGGTGCTGAAATTATCCAGGATAAGACATAAAGGAAACTTCATCTGCTTGTTTTGTGGGAAAGAAGGGTAATTGGCAATCAAACTATGGCCTGTAAGTCCATACATGGAGGAGAGGATCTCATTTGGATAAAATAGATCAATAAACTAAACTAAACCAAAATAAAATAAAGTAAAACAAAGTAGAACTGCAAGTTGAAGTGTCAGGGACATTATAAAGAATGGTGGTATTTAAACACTCAAACAACTTACCTGGGAGTGCAGTGAATCTTTCAACATTGGAAGTCTTTAAATCAAGACAGACATCTTTAGAAAGATATACTATCTTCACACAGCAGTTATAGCCTGGCAGAGCCAGTACTGAGCATTCTGTGGACAGAAAAATGCAAAGACAGAACAAAGCTTGTAATGACTTCTTATGGCTTTAAGCTCTATCTTTGGGAGATACAATTTCTCTATTTCTAACATTTGTTTAGCAAGTATCATTACAGTTGCACAGCATATGAAGGCAAAGCTCAGACTGAGGTTTAAAGAAGAAAGGTGAGGAGATTGTGATTAATTCTGGGTATGTATTCATATCACACAAACAATCCCAGCTGAAGAGACTGGGCTTCTTCGGTATATGGGGATGAAGAGAGAGAAACTCCTTCAAGGACAGCTGATGGAAGTCATCACTCTAATGCCGACACGGGTGGCTCCGGGGGCATTCCTCCAAAGGTTAGCAATTGTTTTCCTGACCAAGTCCCAAAAAAGAAGGAAATCCCACCCTTTTCTCTGTCCCAGATACTGTATTTTTGAACTGGCAATTAATGAAAGGGAGAAAAAAGGTAATTTTCTACTGGTTCAGTTCCCTTTTATGTCTTACAATGTGTTTGCAAGAATTTTGGCACAGCATGATCAAAGAGATATGGATGTATGACTTGGGAGCAGAAGGACAGCACAGCAGGCCTAGCCTTGGACAGTCACATGCAAGTCCAGAAACTTCAGTCTTAGGGATTCATATCTGGTGTGAGATGTGAGGTGTGATCACTGCTTACTTTGGAGGATTAGGTAGGGCTAGAGAGCCATGCTCGTCCCAGTGGTTTCATGGGATTTTATCAGACCATAAAAGATCATAAACTGACAGCTTAATTTTCCAGCAGTCATTAAAAAAGATTTTGCGATTTTGAGTTTCTTAAAGCACCCCATGATCCAGGAACTTCCTACAGTTCAAAATGGCTGGATGAGTGGTAAGGAGATGACAAACAAATACAGTCTCCATTGTTATCAGGTAATTTCCTGTGCTTAAGATGTACCTTCATCAAGAATTAAAATAAAATTGATAGCAATATTTGTCTGGGAGTTTTAGAACAGATAAGATTCTTGAGGTTTCTGTGTCTTCTGTGTCCATAAAGAGATGTGCCACCTCTCAATTGAAATTAATGAGAATTAGGCACCCAAATGTCTTTGTGGATTTGAGCCCTTATGTTCTAATTACTGTGGCAATTTAATATGCAGAAAAACAGGTTCAGCTGCAGGAATCTTGTCTACACTAAAGCCTGGTGAAATGTTTATGTAAATTTTCTTTCTAGACATGGCTTGAGTCTGCTCTGATGACTGTGCAAAACCTTTCTTGATTGCAGAGGACATGTACAATATGGAAGGCCCTGAAACTAAACCAGTGCACTTGGCTTAGAAAAGGTTATAAGATACATATTCATGAACCGTGTGTCTTGCTGAGTGAGACAAGACAGTTACAAACAAAATAATAAACAATAAAAATAATGAAGTCTTATGTAACGCAAATAGCAGAATATAGAAAAGATTTTTTTCTGAAACCACTTCTGTAGTGAATCTTCACAAATCAGGTGATCTGCTCACTGATTTCTGAAGGCCACAGGAGTATATAACCAACATCTCTTGCAATAGCATGTACATCACATTTTGTTTTTTTACAGAGAAAGAAGAAAATAAAATTACTATCTGTCCGATTTGCAGACTCTTTACTGTTTGGGGACAATATAATTACCAGTATTATTCTTATGCATGTACACACTACTGAAGCACCAATGCTAAAGGAGACACCTTGATTCTGAATTTTCTAACTTAAAAGTAATGAAATCCCTAACTTCAACACCACAATAATGAACTTTTCAATGTTAAGTACGTAGTCCTAGTGTCAGTGCATAGAACAACCTTGGCCAAAAAAGCCCAATTAGGCCATGTAAATGAAGTGCGTTTTCAGCCAGTCCTACTGGGAAAACCAGCTTTGTCTGAATGGTTGTAATTACAGTTGATGGGGAAGGGGGAAAACAAATTTGTTATGCATGAGCCTTTCCCAAGTAGCCTTTTTTATCTTCTAACACTTGCATATCTACAGGAATGGCATTAAGGGGGAAAGGGAAAAAGGACTTAGTCCTCATACAGGTTGTGTTAAAATGCATCTCTTCAAGAATCTCAATAATACGTTGGGTCCTATTGAAGAGGCACTACTTTGTCTGATGTATCCTTTTGTTTACTTCTCTCTGCCTGACAGCCTCATTGGACTGCTTGTCATAATTAGCAGCCTAGGTACACACATCTCTGTAAAAGCTATACTTCTAGCTTGTTTCAAACAGGCACTTCTGTTTTCATACTTGTGTCCCTCCTTTTGATTCACACCCTCGTTGAAGCCTGCTAAAGTCAAATCAAACAGTGATGTGCAAAATTCCAAAAACTCTGTTTTTTTTCTACACTTCCCAAAGTGTCATTCTCTCTTCTTTGTGCCTGCTCTGGAGATTGCACACTCCATTGCAGGTTTGGAGTCACTCTGTGTTACATCACCTGAATTCATAAAAAATAGGAGTTCATTTTTCAGTGCACTGAATTTACTCATCTGAACTTACATCATACTGTGCAACTTCCTTGCTGAATCTCTGGATTGCTAGTTGGGCTGTCTCTAGCTCCTGATGAGGAGAAATAGGGCACCAGTATGATTACCTCCAGGGATGCTTCCCATGTGCCATTCTGACTTCTGTGACTAAGGGCTCATGAAGGTCACATAGCTTTCTTAGATATAACTTTCAAATTCTCTGTATTTGATTTTACTGCTCTAACTCCTAAATAGCCCAGATTAATTTCTGCCCATATCCTATGCATCAGTCTTTCAAAAACATGCCTCTTTCCACAAATATAAAACCATTAATCACAAATGTTCTATTTACAAGTAACTGTATGAGTGATACTTTCATATATTAGTCATAATGCAGTTCATAGCTTTATTTCCTTTATTTAAAAATAGCTAATGTTCCTTAGTTCAATGTGTATGTTAATGTCAATAATATCAGTGTATTTTGCAATGCTAAAACACCAAGAGGGAAGGGATTGGTCAGGGATGGGTTACTTGGTTTTAGTAGCTTGTCTTGTTTTGCCTTAATTTTTTTTTCTTTTTCTTTTTTTTTTTTTTTATGTTCTATAGATGCATACACTGAGTGGAAAAAATACATACAGGAAAATTGCACAAACTATCCAGGTTTTTCACCAGCCTATTAAGGGTATTTCTGGCCATTGTTAAGTAAGACGTCTAATACATAAATATTTTAGTATGTCATAAGGTAACTGTCTGTTTTATATGAGCAATGAAAGGAGCTAAAAGCAGTGAAGTCAGGAAGGAGAAAAAAAAATTGAAGTTGTAAAGACTATTTTTTCACCCTCTGCAGGATCAGTTTGTCCAGGCATTGAAGTAGACAAGGACACACATGTTTTCTGGGCCATGATCTGCACTTCACCACATCAAGATCCCAACTGCAAACGAATGCTGTTCCATCAGCATTAATTTTGCCTGATTCACACTGTGCTTAGTAAAACCTTGTGTACAAATGTATGACCTAGCTCCTGAAGAGTGAGAGGTATGAACAGAAATGAGGTTTCTAAGAGAGAGAACCAAACCAAGTGAGCTAAGGCTTCTGCAACTTGTGTAGGTTGATGTGCTCTTCCCTAAAGGAATGACTGTTTCCAAAGAAAATCCCTTTCAAGACTGATAACCACTGGGGAAAATGAAACGAGCTCCTGAATAAGTTTAAAGGATGCCTACAGTCGTTTCATGTTTTTCAACAAAGTCACTGGCTCTACCATTTCACAACGAAAGGATGTAGTATATATTAATCTTGGTGTCAACAAGCCTTAGTGTTAATCAAGGTGGCATTCTTGTTAGGTTACCTGTTTCCAAAGACTAACCATTAAAAGAACTGTGGATGTGTGTTAATTCTTATGCAGAGGTCAGACAGAAAGTGGGTCAGGGTGCGCTTCTCATTCAGGTTAAAAGCTCCTTTGAGTTGTCGCTGATCAGGAACAAGTTATAGCAGTCATGTATACTATAGGAGAACCATGAAGTCTCTAAATGGAGGAACTGTCCTGGGTAACCAGCTGTATGTGGCCCTGCTTGATCAGGGTGATCAGACCAGATGACCTCCAGAGATCCCTTCCAGCCTCAGACATTCTGTGATTCTGTGAATATGCTGATCTTTATAAAAATTCCCTAGAATGCAGTGGTTCATCACATCCCAATAAGGTGGACTGGCTCATGATACAGAGGGTAAGGCCAGATTAAGGTCAAGCCCTTCCTTACATGAAGCACTGAAAGCTCTGTAAATTAGATACCTTAGTCTGGTGGAATGTACTTATTTTTGCATCCTCATGTGTGCTTAAAGACTTCACTGGAGACTGATAGAAATGGCTAAAGACCACATTACATTGCCTTGTTTACCCTGTGTGTCTTTCTCTCCATTTCTAATTGGAAATAGTGACAGCATCTTTACCAATGCACTGTGTGCCTGAGATTCTCAAGTGCTGTTACTGCACCTCCTGGGCCATATATTGTAGCTATGCATTTGATGTTCATAATGGAATGGAAAGTGCACTTTTTTGCAAAATGAAATATAGATAGATAGATAGATAGATAGATAGATAGATAGATAGATATTTCTAAGGTATTTTCTTTCCCTAGACTCAATCTGAGACCTTACATCAGTATCAATGTGAATAAATATTTTCTGCAATAAAAGCATGTTGCTTGTAGTCTGTCACATTAAAATAAAGATTTGAACACAGTAAGAAATCACAAATGGAAAAGAAAAAAGTATTTACAAGAAATCAAATGAAAGAAAACTCCTCTTGATCCAAAGTCCTCAACTGTGCAGAATTCTTGCTTTATATTAGGAGACACTGTTGTGAGTTTTAATATTATTAATGTCCAGAACACTTTAATTTCATTACAGTGAACCCTAGGAATAAGACTGAAAAATACTTGCATATAGGACCTAATGGAAAAGCTGCTAAACTCACATATAGCTTTTTTTTCCACTGACTTCAGTGCACTTTGAACTGATCCAGATTAACCTTCACAGAAATTCTGAAAATGCTGAAGGGAAGATGAATATGAAACTGAGGCAGGGAAAGGTAGTGACTCTGTCTGGCAGGGGGTGATGACAGAACAGGGGGCTCAGGTTGTTTTGATTTGCTGAACTTGTGGGTGAAATGTGGGAAGAAATGCTGTCACCTCTTTTACTGATATTTGTTGGAAGACACTCATTATGTCTTACTCCATATGTATGTGTATGTGCATGTGAGGCTTTTCAGAGCTTTGGATGAATGCCTTTTACATAACATTTTTAAGATCAAAATCTATACAATTATGTGGATTCCTGCATGTAAATGATTTTAGGGAGTCTGGTGTTTTAGCATTTTTAATTTTCTAGTAGATTTTATGATAGTGTAAAGTGATAAATTATCTTTTGTGGCTGCCAGAGTTATTTAACTATCTGCAGACACATCATTAGCAGGAGCATTCTATGCCTGGTTGGTGTTCCTTGTCCCTCCCTGGGAGACTGCTCACATGGAAAAGGGTTTCCAGGCATTTCTGTGCAAGGCCCTTTTGCTGGCAGTGCCACCAGGGTGCTGGGAAGTTCAGGCCAGCCATGGTGTGCTACAGTCAGAAGGACATTTTTCTACTATGCAGTGGAGGAAGCTACCAAATAAGCATCGGATATTATTGACTTTCCATCACTACTGGCCTGTGTTAAAACCAGTGACACAGAAAAGAAAGGTTCCATTTCCCATTACCAGATATCCAATCCCCCTAGAAAACATCTGTTGAATCTGGGATGATGCCATGGTATTAGCTCTTCTGTTGCATGCTGTTTCATTGGCTGTTCTCAGCGCTGCCCTGTCTATCACAATGCATAATCTCTTTTCAGAGAAGTTTCAACCACATTGTTAGGGTTCCTAGTCCTGTTTCTTTGAAAATCAGTGGTAGTTTTTAGCCTTTGGCACACAACTTGAATTTTAGAAACTTGACTTTTTGCGGGGTGTAAGACAGGGAACAAAAGTTTCCCGATGATTTCATGTGACAAAAGTTGTGCAAGGAAAAGAAGCTGGTCTGCAGAAATCCTGCAAGTTGCCGTGTTTATGATCCCAAGAAACTTGCACTGGAGTGCCTCAGACACATAACTAAATGCTTCTCAAAATGCTCATTATTGAAGATAGTATATGAAAATGGTCTTTAGAATTCATGTGATATACTACCAACCGGAGGGAGAATAATACAGAAATACTTTCTTGATGATGTGTGCTAAAGCAGCAGGCATTTAAGAGCAATGGATGTCAATCTCTGAGGTTTTTGTAAAGAATTGCAATTTATGATGTGTTAGGGTAAACAGTTGGATTATATTTCTGAAATGCATGTTCCATCAGGTAAAATCATTGTGATTATAGGCTCTAGTACTTTAAGTAAGTAAGTTATGCACTAAAAGGCTGAAATTGTAAAACAAGTATGCTTATGCTTAACTGTTAATCCCTCTTTGTATCTACGCTGAGTAAACTACAAGAGAAACTGCATTAAACAATAAAGGCAAAAATGGCATGTTATGTCATCTTGATAAACATTGACTGTTACACTGTTTTCCTTTAAGAGGCAACTGTGACTGCCTCTGTATTCTCCCTCAATGGAGAATGTGCCTGAGTATAAAAAAACACGGAGGATTGTTTAGAAGTTACTTTGTTCATGCCTCTCAGGGAAAGCAGCACTTTCTTTGCATCTTCTTGTTTTGCTACTGACATTTCCTCAGCTCTTGTCTATTACAGAAAGCTGAACTTGTTATTTCAACAACAACCTACTTTCACGCAGACTATGAGTTCTGAATAAAGTGAAATAAACTTGCTTTAAGGGGTTTTGGAAAAGTTTGACAACCAAAGATAACAAATCAAAATCTATCTCCAATATTTCTCCTAATGCAATTTGTGGCATGTCAGTGTCAAAGGATTCTAACAACAAATCAACAAATATTTGAATGAAAACAATATACATAACTTATTTTCCTATATTGGAAACAACTGTCAAACAATTACTGTATGACTTCATGAATTAGTTTGCTGTTTTGAAATATTCCTGCTAGGATTAAAAAAAAAAGAAAAAAAAAGTAAAAAAAAGTCTATGCGGGCCTTTGAGCCTCAACATATTGTGTCAATCACAAGCATATGCAATGTATCTAAGCCATGAGGTAAAAATTTTCATTGTAAATTATTTCATAAATAAATAATTTGCCTGAAAAAAGTTTATGAAAATATTTTTGCCTTTATTAAGTTCTCTACAGTTCTTTGTGGTGAATATAAACAGATTGATATTGACATCTTCTTGATCTGCTTTATTTTAACTTGAAATACAGAATGCACCATGAAAGCATTTTTAATAAAGATACAGTAAGAAATTTTTTCTGAGAGATAGAGTATTTCATTAGAATCGTCTACTTGAAACTATGAAGGCATGTTTCATCCTTCTTTACTTCTGAATAGCTTTGCGGTTTCATTTTAAAGGTGCATGCACAGAGAGGGTTATGTCTTGTAAAAGCACACCTCTATAACACTGTTGTGCAGGTGAAAGAAGGTGTGTTTGTTATCAAGCTTTGCATGTGTTGAAACCTGTGCTTTCACTATTACCGATCTTCAGAGTGACTGTCATAATGTGAATAAAATCTGGGAAAGCTGCAGCCACACATAAGAACTGGCTGAGATTTAAGGTGTGGGGGGCATCATTTCCTGGTTTAAAATAAAAAGACATTAATAACTCTCACTAGAACAGAGAAGGGAAATTACCCGTGTTTAAATATTTTCCACTCAAGCCTTGCTTGTAAGATGCTTAGCCAAGTCATCAGACAAAATACCTGCCGATTTTAACCCTTCTTATGCAAGATGTATGCCAAGTGAACAGTCACTCGGGGTTGACATACTCAGCAAAAATAATAAAATCCAAATTACTGAGAAGAATGTATTTGAATTGGTGTGATGGGACAAAAACTGGAATTTGTGGAGTGACTTGTCTCTCTGACTGTGATTCAACCACGGCATCTGCAGCTTCAGAAAAAGTAAATTTAGGAAGTCAGGAAAGGTTCTCTGTGTGCATATGAGTGAGGTGCTACTAAGTATGGCCCCAGTACTAAAGTATCCAGGCAGACTTTGTAACAAACTTTAAATTCTGATATTACTTTCATTCGCATTCCATATATAAACATCTCTGCTGCTCCAAGCTCATTTTCTGCAGGAGGGTATAGCAGGAGTCCCACACATAATCAGTCAGTTCTCCTTTCCCTCTGTCAGGGATCCTACTGTGTGTGCTTCATCGTTCAACTATATTTTACCTTCCATTTTCAACATGACAAGTTCACCTCTTGTATGTGAATTATTGCTTTTCTATTCATAAAGGGCTTTATCAGACAATCCTACAAAAGAACTTAAGGGGGAAATGTGTTACTGGGTGATTTACATGAGCAATTACTTTACAAATCTGCCAGAGGATTATACTAAACATGTACGAAGAATGTTTAAGTTTGGAGGGTGAGCTGTGAACACCATACGTTTTACAGAAGGGTTTCATTTGCGTCAGCATGTATCTCTGAAGATTTTATACTTTACATTTCACCACGTATCTGAGAGTGAAATTGTAAGGAAAAACTTATGTAATTTCAAACATTTGGGGGGAAGCAGCTTCATCTCTTGAACTGTAATGATTTAACTTTTTTCCAGCTTTTTCCTTGAATAATGTGTTAGTAGTTGAAACCAAGAATACATCTACTTTAGTGTGAAATCAGCTTAAAACGACTTGCATGGGAGTAAAAGCACACCATATAAAGTCACCTAACTGCAGAAAAATTGTATCCAAATGACCAACAAATGTTTACATAGTTTTTAACGCCTACTATATTTGAGATTTTAAAACCCTTTCATAGGAACCTTTTATGTACTGTTTCTCCTTGGAGAGTTTTTACATTAACATGCAGACTTCTAGCAATTCGTAGCACGGGGAAAATCAGAATATTTCGAATTGAAAAAGTTCTGCACAAGGAGGAAAAGTTGTGAGGGTTTTCTAGGAGCAGCTCGGGACTGACCTGCGACCGGTATCAAAGAGCGGGCGGTAGCGGGACTCCTCGTCCCACAGCCTGGGAACTGCCTGCCCACCCGCCCCAGCACCCGCACACGGACGGGGAACAGGGCAGGGAGGTGACACAACCTGCGGGAGACCCCGCGAGGAGCTGAGGTCTCCCGAGGGTGGCAGCTACTGGGTTGCCCCTTTTCTTCCCACTCTCCCCTTTTCCAATCCCGGTGACAGTCGCGGGTCCCGGTGACAGCCGCGGGCAGAGCCGCCTCCCGCGGGCCGCGCTGGGGGCGCGCCTGTGGCCTGCGGCCATCGCTGCTCCCGCCCCGCGCAGGTCCCCGCGCCCGCGGGGCCCCTCTGCCCGCCCGCCCGGCGGG